>JAUUTY010001357.1:0-61625 GCA_030979885.1 Lolium multiflorum
AAGTTTTGTGCAATGTCCCGAAGTGTTAAGAATGATTGTGTCACCTCTGAACATGAATTTTTGATTATGCACTAACCCTCTAGTGAGTTTTGCTTTGAATTTGGTGTGAAGGAAGTTTTCAGGGGTCAAGAGAAGAGGTATAATGTGATCGAGAAGAGTGAAATGTCTAAGCTTGGGGATGCCGTTCATCCCTTCATATTTCAAGAAGACTCAAGCATCTAAGCTTGGGGATGCCCAAAGCTCCTTCTTCATCGACAACTTATCAGGTTTCTTCTAGTGAAACTATATTTTATTCCATCACATCCTATGTATTTTACTTGGAGCGTCCGTGTGCTTTTATTTTTGTTTTGTTTGTTATCTTAGTTCTCTGGATAAGTTCATCCTTGTGTAGAGAGAGACACGCTCCGCTGGTTCGTATAGACACATGTGTTCTTAGCTCATAATATTCATGGCGAAGTTTCTTCTTCGTTAAATTGTTATATGGTTGGAATTGGAAAATGCTACATGTAGTAATTCTAAATGTCTTGGATAATGTGATACTTGGCAATTGTTGTGCTCATGTTTAAGCTCTTGCATCATATACTTTGCACCTATTAATGAAGAAATACATAGAGCTTGCTAAAATTTGGTTTGCATAATTAGTCTCTCTAAGGTCTAGATAATTTCTAGTATTGAGTTTTGAACAACAAGGAAGACGGTGCAGAGTCTTATAATGTTTACAATATGTCTTTTATGTGAGTTTTGCTGCACTTGTTCATCCTTGAGTTTTTACTTCAAATAACCTTGCTAGCCTAAACCTTGTATCGAGAGGAATACTTCTCATGCATCATCAAAATCCTTGAGCCAACTACTATGCCATTTGTCTCCACCTACCTACCGCATGGTATTTCTCCGCCATTCAAAGTAAATTGCTTGAGTGCTGCCTTTAGAATTCCATCATTCACCTTTACACACTATATAGCTCATGGGACAAAATAACCTTAAAACTATCGTAGTATTGAATATGTACTAATGCACTTTATCTCTTATTAATTTGCTTGTGTACGATAACCATGCTTCTGGGGAACGCCATCAACTATTGTTGAATATCATGTGAGTTGCTATGCATGTCCGTCTTGTCTGAAGGTCTATCATTTTGGTGTTTGGAGCATGCAAAATTGTTAGAGAAGAACATTGGGCCGCTAACTAAAGCCATGAACCATGGTGGAGGTTTCAGTTTTGGACATATATCCTCAATCTCCTATGAGAATAATCACTTTGCTACATGCTTATGCATTTAAGAGGAATCCATTATCTGTTGTCCATGTTGTCCAGGTTATGGATGTCTAAGTTGAGAATAATCAGCGAGAAATCAAAATGCGAGCTTTCTCCTTAGACACTTGAGCGGCATAGAGGTACCCCTTGTGACACTTGGTTGAAACATGGCATGCACAGATCCGGTAGTTCAAGCTAAGTAGGACGAGGTGCGGGCCATTATTAGTATACTATGCATGAGGCTTGCAACTTGTAAGATATAATTTACATAACTCATATGCTTTTTTTTCTACCGTTGACAAAATTGTTTCATGTTTTTCAAAATAAAAGCTCTAGCACAAATACGATAATCGATGCTTTCCTCTTTGGGGGACCATTCTTTTACTTTTATTGTTGAGTCAGTTTACCTATCTCCTTCCACCTAAAAACAAACACTTGTGAAGCGTACATTGATTCCCATGCCACATGTGCACTTGTTATGTACTTTATGTTGATATTATCCATGAGATATACATGTTATAGGTTGAAAGAAACTCAATCTTCCTATGTGTTGCTTCAACACCTTTCCTTTGATTTATTGCTTTATGACTTAACTCTTATGCAAGACTACTGATGCTTGTCTTGAAGTACTATTCATGAAAGTCTTTTGCTTTATGATTCGATTGTTTTACTCATGTCATTACCATTGTTTTGATGTGCATTCATCTCATATGCTTACAATATTATGATCAAGGTTATGATGGCATGTCACTTAAGAGAAATTATCTTTGTTATCGTTTTTCCTGCTCGGGACGAGCAGAACTAAGCTTGGGGATGCTGATTCGTCTCCAACGTATCGATAATTTCTTATGTTCCATGCTACTTTATTGATGATACCTACATGTTTTATGCATTATATGTCGTATTTACGCATTTCTGGAACTAACTCTTAACAAGATGCCGAAGTGCAGTTCCTGTTTTAGCATTTTTGGTTTAATCCTAGTAACGAAATATTCTCGGAATTGGACGAAATCCCCCCCAGGTTCCTATTTTCCACGAAGCTTCCGGAACACCGGGGAAGGACCCCGAGAGGGAGGCCCACGGGCCCCGGATGATACAGCGCGACGAGAGGGGGGCCGCGCCGCCTATGGTGTGGCCCCACTGTCAGCCCTCCTGCGCCGCCTCTTCGCCTGTATAAAGCCTCAGTCTTTGAAAACCCTAGGGCGGACGGCAGAGCCCGGAAACCTTCGGAAACCGCCGTCATCGCGTGAAGCCAGATGCAGGGACGGGAGTCTGTTCCGGCTGCCGGACGGGAAATGCCCCCGGAAGGCTTCTCCCTCGCCACCCTGCCATCTCCCCCGCCATCTTCATCACCGCTGCTGCTCCCATGAAGAGGGAGTAGTTCTCCATCGAGGCTCGAGGCTGTACCGGTAGCTATGTGGTTCATCTCTCTCCTATGTACTTCAATACAATAATCTCATGAGCTGCCTTCCATGATTGAGATTCATATGATGATGCTTGTAATCTAGATGTCATTATGCTAGTCAAGTGGGTTTTACTTATGTGATCTCCGGAGACTCCTTGTCCCACGTGTGTAAAGGTGGCAGTGTGTGCACCGTGTGGGTCTCTTAGGCTATATTTCACGAAGTACTTATTCACTGTTGAAGAGCGTAGTGAAGTGCTTATTTATATCTCTTTATGATTGCAATGTGCATCGTGTCACAATTTATCTATGTGCTACTCTAGCAAAGTTATTAAAGTAGTTCTATTCCTCCTGCACGTGTGTAAAGGTGACAGCGTGTGCACCGTGTTAGTACTTGGTTTATGCTATGATCATGATCTCTTGTAGATTGCGAAGTTAACTATTGCTATGATAATATTGATGTGATCTATTCCTCCTACATATGCATGAAGGTGACAGTGTGCATGCTATGCTAGTACTTGGTTTAGTCTTTTTGATCTATCTTACACTAAAGGTTACTAAAATATGAGCATTATTGTGGAGCTTGTTAACTCCGGCATTGAGGGTTCGTGTAATCCTACGCAATGTGTTCATCATCCAACAAAAGTGTAGGGTATGCATTTATCTATTGTTGTATGTGATCAATGTTGAAAGTGTCCCACTAGTGAGGAGTGTAATCCTAGGCCTTGTTCCTAAATACTGTTGAGTTACTACTGCTTGTTTCTTGTTTCTTGTGTTACTACTCTTTACAATACCACCACCATCAACTTCTACGCCAGCAAGCTAAGTCATTACTCTGCTCATATTCATTCATACCCCTTGTATTTCACTATCTCTTCGCCGAACTAGTGCACCTATTAGGTGTGTTGGGGCCACAAGAGACTTCTTGCTGTGGTTGCATGGTTGCACTTAAGGAGGATATATCTTTGACCTCTTCCTCCCTGGGTTCGATAAACCTTGGGTAATCCACTTAGAAACTTGCTGCTGTTCTACAAAGCCTCTACTCTTGGAGGCCCAACCTTGTCTACGAAGGAGGGAGGCAGTAGACATCAAGAACCTCATTAAAATCTCTGGGGACCAAGGAAGATCCCAGGAGCTTGCTACAGAAGAGACATAAGCTGCCATGTCCGATGGCTGGGAGTCACGCTTTGCCTCCCCCATGACACATGTCCGGTCTCCCGACTCTTTATCTCCATCTATCACCTTCATGTCAATGTGATTTTTGAAAAGCTTTGCGAGATCGAGCACAAGAGGATTATTCCAGTGCATTGCAGGACCACCTCCAGCCCTTCACTCGTTGCATAACAGTGCTCATAATAAGCAGTCAGGCAAGATTTTCTAATTTGGTTTTTTCCATACTGGGTTTCAACTGGACATAAAACCCACAGGCGTATTGCAGAAAGCAGGTCTTTAACCTCCCTTAACATGCAGCGGCATCGTAATCCCACGACGGTTTCCAACGAAGGCAATTCATTGCTCGGCGGCGCCCTCGGAGGCCACAGTCAGCTGGTAAGATGCATTCTTTGTATTGTCCAACTTCCTTTCATCGGTCTACGAGTCCTCTTTGGATCCCCTCTTTGGTGCAGAGTTCGGTGGAACCTTGGTATTGTTGTCCCTGAAACGCTGGTTTACAAAAGCGCCCACTGCATTGGGGCTGCGTCCCACTCCCAGGGGGAGCAAAGCGAGTTAAACACGATTAATGTCAGCGGTTGATCATCCTCCAACATGTCATCCTCTCTTTGCCAGATTTCTCCTCCCCGTATCTCCACCTCCTTCCCCGCGGCCTCTACGGCCACGACGATCCTCGACCCCTTCCACAGCGATCCTAGAGCTTGGACGCCGGGTTAAAGCTAGCTTTCAGATCCTTGAAAACTTCAGCCTCTGGTGGATGAATGCCGTCTCCATGTTCCTTACTATTATGACCAAGCATACCACAAACTGAACATAATCAGTGTTGCTACGCACTTAACAAAGAAGATCTCTCTCTTGTTGTTCCTGATAGTTACAACTGATTTGAGAGGTTGTGTACATCAATCTTAACTCTGACTCTGTAGAATTCCCAACAAAATCTATTGATGGTGGCTCCTGCTCTCATATTTACCCACCTTACCAGCAGGGTTTTTACTAAAGCCCTTGTATCCCACAGGAGATCATGGATTTGAATCCACATCAATTATGGTGGACAGCTCTATAGAGTGAAGGTTTGGTAAATCCATCATAAGGAGCGATCCAGTACGCTCTGCCTCTAAAAACCCATGGCCCTCCTTCATCTGATCTCCCAATCTCCGAGACATGAAAACTGCAGCACAAAAAGAAGGTGAGATGCAGTCATGGATTTTATGGGATTTTCTTGTTAGCTATTTTTGGGCTTGGCATGTTTTGTGCCGTTAGGACATACGTTCAGGCTTTAACGTGGGCTGAGGAAATGTTCTGGGGCCTTAACGTGGGTAAGGAAATTAACATTGGAAACTCAGCTGAACTCAGTGTACTGAAAACAAATGTGGCTGTTTGGGACTGAATCATTTTCATTGAGTGTTTAGTGTTACAGCTGTAAGCACTACAGTTAGACATAAAAAGCTGTCTGTTTTCGAATTGAAAAACAGCTAGTTGTTGTATAGTGACTCCTTATTTTGTAGCACTACCCACCTAATTTGGGAAATTTCGCTGACCATTCTTGTGACCCATGTCGCTTTGCTTCCCCATCCGCTCTAGCCCCCTAAGGACCGCAAGGATGGGGAAAAAAATAGAAATAGAAGCAGCCAAGTTAAGATGTCATGACTAGTTAAATTTTATGGGAGATAAATTTTCTTTGATCCAAAAGAGAAATTTTTCCATAGGTATAAACCTAATGTTTTTGTTTTCTAGGATTTGCACTGAGATTCATTTTTTGGGGTAACGTGAGCTTTATTGATCATGAAATAATGTTGTTACAATCAATCGCCAGTCATTGCCGACTTCAAAGGTCGGCGCTGAATCATGTTAATATACCACGCTACTCACGCTTACCCAACTTTATAGCTCATGCGCGACACTATTACTTTCCTTATCAATTTTTTCAAACTCTAAACTCAGGATAAAGTTGCAATCAGCTCCTGGATTTCGCCTTAGATGCTTAAAACGCAGAACGGTTCGATGTTGTCGAGTTAATAGCTTGTACAACGTAGACAATCAAGAGCCGATAGTGCCCGGGACTTGCTGGAGATGTACGAGATATGACGACCATCAAACAATGCCTAGAACCAGCCTCCTCTACGCTTGAACACTGGAATGAATTTCCATTCGGAAAGTAATACTTGCCTTTGTCATCACGAACTACCACACCCGTACCAGCTTTCTTTAGGTAGAGATCACCGGCATCAGCATTAACCATAAGCCCTCCCGGATCAGACGGCTTTGGCTTAATCACCTTGGTTTAATCAAGCTTTCTTTTAAGATTGGTAGGATTAATTTCTATAAGATATATATTTTTATAAATCAAACAACTAATGTAGAAATAATTTCTATAACATTTATATAATTTTTTTTTTTTTTTGAAGCAGGGCAAACTCAGTGATATAGGAGAAAAGAGATAACCCTTTATAAAGAAAGTAGTAGAAAAACCGATGCTTACAACACATGACCCGAGACTACGCTCCACACATGCCGGCCAACAAGATTGACACCACACTCAACACAATGAGCGGAGGCGAGAAGACCCGAGCCACCACTCCACCCGCCACACCGTATTTTTTTTTTTTTTTTTTTTAAGGTCGCGTCCGCACAGCCGGCGCAGGCCAGCCTCCGTCAAAACCACCAAAGCCTTTCAGCAGTCACTGTATCGGTGGACGTCAAGCGAGGCTGAGGACAGCCCCACCAGCGCCGCCTGAGGATCTAGGGTTTCCCCTGGAGACCTCAGCGGGGGTAAGGCTCTGCCCAGCTTCGACGACGTCTTCAAGAAGGATGTGGCGCCCAAGGGTGTCACCGTACGTTGGTCCCCGGCCAGCCGCCGGGACAAGGCTCGCCAACGATGGGTCCAAAACTGATGCCGCGCCCACTCGGGGGACCAACGACCACCATACCTCATCTCCCTCATGCACCCAGTGGAACCATCGAAGCATCTACCGCCAGTCACGCCTAGGCTCCCTGTCGCCGCGACAAAAGCCGTCGTCCAGGATCACATCACGCTGCCCGAGATAGTTGCCGGAGAAACAACGGAGGGAACACAGGGCAGGCGCGACCGCAAGGAGACGAGAAGATCACCCGCCCGCGGGCACCTCCTTGGCGGCCCAGATCGAACCCCGGACGAGCTCGCGCCCCGCCCTGTGAGCCCTCATCCCACTGGCGCCGCCTACACCAAGCGCCCCGCACGTCCCGCCAGCCCCGCGTCGCACACGAGCGCACCGCAGCCGTACCAAATCGGACCGCCCTCGGCCTCGGGACATCCGCGGCATCCGCCATCTTGGCCTTCTTAGGCTTCCCTCGCGAAATACGTTAAAAGGCCGACCTTCGTGAAGGAAGACAGCTGGCCGCCACGCGACAAGGTGGCGCGTTGTGGTGCCCAGGAAAATCTATGGGAAGTGGTCTTTTGCACACTTACGTGTAAGGGGAAGCAGGTGGGGATGGGGGAGGTGAGAGAAAGTGACTAGGTTGTGTCAGTTTTATTTTCTTAGATTCGTTTTTCAAAATGAAATATCTTGAGAACCGTAATTCCAAATTGCGAACCGTTTTCACTTTTGAGATCCTCGTCGAGATCTTCAAAACTAGATCCCATGTTGGTAGGTTTGGAATCTTTTTTCGTACTTGATAATATTATGATTGTCTGTGGTGTGTCTATTTACTCGTGTTTCAGCTGATAAATACTTGTTTTTAGTGTATTTTTGGTGCGATTTTAAACTGCTGTGCTTCATCTGTGTGTCTGGGCAATACTGTACTTCTGTTGTACACACTCGTGTGCGCCAGCATATACAGTACATGTACTTACTCGTATTTAGTATTCTCGTATACGCGTTTGTATCTTTCATTGTGTATTTGTCTCATCTTCCTTGCCATGTGTTGGCCCACATCTTTCATGTGTTGTCGTGGTATCCTCCTCGTGTGTAGCATTGTCTCACGCTGCTCGTGTGTGACTGTACCTGTACTGCATGTGTGTTCAACTGAACTGCGTGTATTGTGCGTTACTATACCTGCTCGTGTACTGTATACCTCCTCGCATGTAAACTCGCTCAGGACTCGCTCAGGGAGAAGCCTTGCCGGCCGAACGCTAATCCAATCCTTTGCTCTCGCTCACGTGCGCGGAGAAGAAATCGTGCTGTAATCAATCATTGCTCTCTCTCGTACATGGAAGAGAAACCAGCAGGTACGCGCGCGCTGGTGGGAGAAGGAGTACATCGCGCGCCGTTTGGTTCTTTCGGTCGTTTGCCACGCGTCGCTTTTTGGCCTGATGCTTTCCCTGCTGGTCGGTCTTTTTATGGTCATACCCGCTTCCTCGTCAGGCGCAACCGGAGCCGCCACCGCAGTGCTATCAGCCCAGGACTATGGCCAGTACCGCGCCACCCAGCACCAACAGCGGCCGCAGCCACGGCCGCATGGCCCGACAGGCCCAGATCGGGACCCGCCCCGGTGCCCGGCGGCCGCCGCGCCCCAGACCTGCCGCAGGCTCCATCGCCGCAGCCTCCGATACAACTCCGCAGGGTCGAGGAGTTTTTGCCTTACTATTGCCTGCTCTTCGCCGCCGCCGTGATGTCGCGGCGCGCAGACAGATGGCCCGAACAGTGATTCATGGAATCACACTGAAGGCACACAGTGTCAGAGGTTGCGCGGCCGCACGCGTGGCTGGCGATTGTTGAATCGACTCGATGAAGGCCAGGGGTGGCCGCCAGCAGCCGTAGGACGACAAGGTGCTCTTGAGTAACAGCAGCGACTAGCCTTCCAGCCTGTAGGGGAGATCGCCATAGGGTTAACCGCCTTGGCGGCAGGCCATCGCAAATCTGGACACCTCCATGAACAACGAGGACACTCATCTGGCTCCGTGCTCTCGACAACTCTCGGCGGTACTTGACCCAGTGGCCTGGTGGCCTTCAGTGACAACCATGGTGTCCGCATCACATCAGTTGGCCAACCGTTCTACCCGTCAGGTATATCATGTTTTCTTTTCCCAGTCTTTCTTCTGGCTATTCATTGGTGCTTACGATGCTTCTGAGATGCATTGTTGTGGTGGCGGAAATTTAAACTGCTGATTGTAAATTTTCTTCTGCTTCCTGCCACATTTAATGTTCTGACTGTAATTTTTTTTTCACACAGTTTCACTCTATAATCTGGTGAGCGGTGATCTTTTTCTTCCTCTTCAGAGGTTATCGTTGGAGTGCATCATTTCGCAACCCGATTCTTGCAGAAATACCCCCATCTGAGGAGATAACGGTATGTTTTATGAACATGAACCTTTATTTTACTTGTGATCCATGTATGACAGTTTGGATTACTGTATTTGTTACCCTTTCATTTCCTGATATTGCCTGCTTTAATTCACATTTTCCATGATATAGATCAAGAGTTATTGAGATCTATTTCCACTTCCATATGCATATATAATAAATTTTCTGAATACCTCAGTTTACTCTCTGCAATCTTTAAGATATCCATCCAAAAAAAAGTGATGGGGCCAACACATTTTCAAGGTGCTTGCTGCATGCCTCTAAATTTTGTCCAGAATTTAAATTTATGTTCAATCTATTGCTTATTGTTCACCAAAATCTGAATCTTTAAATTTCTGGACAATAGCAATTATGAGAAAGATCAACATAGGTTCATGCAAGATTGTGACATCATGTTGGTGTGTTGCGATGAGAAAGCATCTGGTTGGGACAAGTGTTTCTGTTTTATCACTACTGGGGAGAGGATTTGCTATTTGAGGGCTATGAGAATGAGCTTATGCGTGATATCATGAGAGTGGTTAAATCTATATTGTGAGCATAATAGAGATTTAGACATTTCAAATATATCAAAGACTGTTTCTTTCAGTTTATGTGTTTCCATTGCATTTCGTTATTAGTATATTGCTTGAGAAGGCTAAAAACAGTAACTCTCTATGGGCCTCTCTTACTTCATTCACGGAAACATGTCAACTTAATGATCCATAAAGTGCACCAATCCCCTTCTAGTATACATGAACTTCCCATTTGCTGCTACCATCCTGCCAAATCCTTGTTGGCCCCATTTCATATGTGTGAGGCCACATGCATTATGCTAAGGATCTCTGTGGAAACTTGTTCCATGTCAGGGCGCTCTCTGGGAAATGTTGCATAGACAAGCTGAGGCCTATTCTAACAAGTGGAATGACAGCTCCTCATCACTTCAGTCGCATTGCTTTTTCATCTTGCAGCATTGTTGGATCAGCAACCTCGCAGATATTATTTGGGTATGCTCTATCGACAAATTCATGAAGGCTTGCACTATCATTGCATTTTTGTCAGTTGGACTACAACCTGTCATTATATCTTAAAAGAAGCCTCCAAAACTGTAGGCATTAAGCCCTTGGTTGATATATAGCTCATACCATATTCTGCATTTACATTTGTGACACAAATTAGGTAATCTGAGTATTTTTACAAGAGTTCATAAAAAAAACATAACCAATATAATGTGGATATGCTTAATTTCACCTGGTGGGATGTATCCGATTGATCCTCTTAAGCCATGTCTTTTGAACTCTCTAGTTGTGCATTTGATGTAGTGCATTGAAATCTTGATAAGCCAAAGTCGGTGACATATGCAGCCATGTCAAGATCAAAAAGAATGTTGCCCGACTTCAAGTCGCAGTGTATTAGTGGGATGCACACCAGTTGTAGATAATCCAGCTGGAAATACTACATCAAACAAATTTTGATCCTTTGGTTTAAAGTCAAAATATTGCCACCATGTTCCAGTGGCATGCGGATATAGCCACATTTCTAGAGTTACCATTGGCATGTGTACTGAAACACCTAGGGCCTTGAAATCTTCACGATAGAATCCACGAAGAGCAGGAAGTGATGATTTTAACTAGATTTCGATGGCGGGCATTTAAGTAGGGCTTCACTCTGCATCAAGCTCCCTATCTGATCCATAAATGTTAAGGTTGAAAACCTTGATGGCAACAGTCTTAGTGACAATTCAATATGCATATAAACAATTCCAAATGATCCTGATCCGATTATGTTTTCTGAAAGAGAACCTATCTGTTGCCTTGCAATTTCTTCATATGATATATTCTTTATTCTCCGACTGAACTCTTGCAAATGTGGTGTTACCATTCTCTTCCTCCAATAAATTATTGCAACATATCAAGCTTAATATAACAAAGACAATGGTTGGCATAACTATTCGTAGCACTAAGGCCAGTGGTGTGCTTCTCTTTCCATGTGGAACAAAAGTTATACCATCTATTGCAATGCTATTAATTGCACAAATCATCATTTCCTTCAATTGATGCTACTATTATTGTGAAAAACACCACCGCTTGGAGATTTCTCCATAAAAATTGTTGAAGGATAAATTGAGATATTGCAGGGTACTCAGGATGTGAAGAACTCTGGAATTTTCCGGACAAGTTGTTGTGAGAAATATCTATCCCTTTTCAAGCCAAACTAAGTTGGCAAAAGTTAAGTGGAATGCTCGACAATGAAGTTACTTTCCATCTGCAGATATAGAACCACACACTGTCCAGATGGTGGGATATTATGACAACCTGTTGTATGATATGCTAATTTTGTTCAGATTAATGAGACTACTACTTCCACTGGCACTCCTCCAGATAAGTAATTGTGTGACAAGTCCAGCAATTCAGAAGTGAAGAAATCTTGAAGATATTGCTTGGTATACTGCTATCTAGTGAGTTGTGAGCAAGGTTCAGTATTTGGAGTCGATTACAACGCCTATACTTGGGGTATACACCACTAAGGTGTTATACTGCATCCAGTTTCAGTTCACTTAGCTGACCTAGATTACAATAGTATCGGGATTTGCCCTATGAAAGTCTGTTGTGAGCAAAGGATAGAAACACATGTTGTGTTCCAATTGTTGTCGGTATATTACAGTGATAAGATTGTAATCCCATGTATAGACTACTGAGGCTCTTAAGATTGCCAATTTCCACATTAGTACCATTTGAAATTTTGTTCTCCCTTAGCCATAACCATTCAAGGCTATCAGTTTCAATAAGACTTGGCAATTTCCTTGGAGATTGTTGAACCAGCATCAATTTAGTCAGCCTAGTACAGATTTTGTGAGTGAAGAGATAAATCCCCAGTTTCCGGCGTCTAGCATTTGTATGCCAAAGCAAGCTCCTCTAAGTTAAACAGCTGACCCAAAGAGGGCATGGACCCAGTTAGGCTGTTGCTATTCAATTGCAGAGCATATGAGGTTGTATGCTTTGGCAAGAGAAGCTGGGAATTGAGCCATCAAACTTGTTTGATGAGAGGATTAATACCTAGAATATTTGGGAGTGTGTAACCAATGTTGGAGGGTAGCCTTCACAAGAGAGTTATTTGCTATGCCAAAGATATGTCAGTGATGACATGTTGAAGAGGAATGGTGGAACTGTCCCAGATAAGTTGTTCACTCAAGGCCAGTCTCTGTAGTGTTGGGATATGGCCTAAGCTGTCTGGTTATCTTAACTAATCATTCTCATGAAGAGGAATCAATAGGGAAGAAAAGGTTCCCTAGCCCAGTATTCTCTCCCTGAAATATAATTTATCCTTAAATCGAGGTATTGAATAGGGGGAGGTGGCAGTAACAGAAGGCAAATGACCAACGAGGTTGTTCTGTCGGAGGGAAATCTTAAGAGATGAACGTGTTGAAGAGGCCTTTGGTAATTCTCAAATAAAGTTATTGTTCATGAGCCAAAGTACTTGTATGGATGAACTGTTTGCTAGGGACTCTGGGATGATGCCTGTTAGTGTTCATCCCAAGATAGACATATGTGAGAGAAGGGCCTGCTGCCCAAAGACGGTGGTATGTTGCCGGTAAGCCTGTTGCTAGCAAGAACTAGTCCTGCGCAGCGAAGGGCTGCAAAGAAGAGGGATGCTCCTTGTATCTTATTGTTGCTAAGATTAATCTCTTGAGAGATTCTTGCATTGACCTAAGTTGGGGGGATCTCTCCGTGGAGGAATTGCTCCCCCAAATCAGAATTTGAAGTTGTGAACATGCATAGAGTTCAGATGGTATGTTACCTTCCAAAGTGTTCATGCTGAGGTTGAGGTTGCTAGGCTGGCTCAGCGTGCCAGCTCAGAAGGTATTTTGCCATGAAGCTATTATTTGAGAATTGCATCCTTGTAAGTGAGGTCAGATTAGCTGATACAAGGTGACTGGAGCCTGAGATGCCTTCTGATTCAAGGTCTAGTGCAATCACACACGGCAGAACTGTGCTGCAGGTGATGCCATGCCAGCCGCAACGTCCAAGGACGTGTTGCTCCATGAAGCTAAACTCCTGCTTGAAGGATGAGCCGGGACTTGAAGCAAGGAGAGCTTGTCTATCATCTTCAGTTTTGCTGAGTGGCTTTTGGTAGGCTGCACAAGAAGCTAAAGAGGCCAGAGAAACCAAACAAGTCCTGGAAACAAGACATCCAAATGGGCCATTGTTTATTTATTGCACCTGTGGAGTATGGAGATGTGAGGTCTCGTCTGCAAGAGGATGTTGAAGTAGTTTGTGGATTATACTACAGTAGTTAACCTTTCGTATGTGTATTTACCGTTCAATGATCAATATGGTGGGAACGCATGCTTTGGAAGAATAATCATACAGTGGAATAGGCATGAATCACATGCTTTGGAATACTAGATTTACTAATTGTCAATAAATCCTTTTACGACAACATAAATTGGTGCAACTTGGAAGTAGTTGTTGAAAAGCAAAACAGGGTTGTGAACATGCATGTCCACATGGGAATTTGACCATTGAGTTTCAAGATCGGCACTGAGCTAGCAGAATGGTAGTTATCTGAGGTAGTGTGACGGAGCTCTAAGCTTCATGTTGAGAATGGACAACTTACTTTGAATTCTTGAAGTCTTCAGGGGAAGATGCTTGTTGAGATTTCGGACTAATATTCTACCTCTGCATATCTATACACACTCCATTGACCCGGCCAGTGGCAGAGCAAGTTGCCTGAATAAGACTGCATATGGCTCTATCCCGCGCAACGTTGACATGACCAGTGGGAGAGCAACTTGCCTCAAGAATGCTCACATGGTATGAACTGTCTCACCATAGGATTCACACCCCTCTAAATTGACTATGAAAATAGGTTTACGTGAAGCTTGCAAAAAATTCTTTGAAAAGCATGATAAGCCGTTTCCCTGGCCATTCAAGCTGAAACACAGCTTGCAGCCATGTTCATTCCCTTCTTTAAAACCCTGGATATGCTAGAGAGTGAGTATGGTTGACTGAAGCGCACTTCATCAAAAAATTGTTGACAAGCGCAGCAACCTGGCCGGCCAATGGCATTGGGCAGATCATACTTAACAATAGTGCAGGATTTACATGGTATGAACGTGCATTCCATTCCAATGTCGTCTGCCAAGGCTGGTCAAGGTAGCTCCGTGGGATGTATCTAAATCTAAACAGATAAATAGGCGTACCAGCCTCGAGCCAGGAGACAAGTCATCTCATCAACGATCGATCGATCAATTTGTCTTCTCCCTAGCTGGCTAGAGATGAGGATAGCACTTCGTCAACGCTCGTCTCTGCGCTCCCTGATGCTGCTCATGTCTGGAGGCCACGGCTGAGTTCTTTCTCCACCTCCGCCCCGCTGCTGTTACACCCACCCCGGCCGCTCTGACGTTCAGCCTCCAGCCGCTCCAGGTTGGTGCACGAACATTCTTTCCTCTTCTACCGATTTCAACTAACATTTACACCTCCTGCGTCGCAGCTCTGCCGAACTGCTCAATTCCCACAAGTCTCCTGATCGCGAAGGAATGGTTCCATTACGTCGACCAAGATCCTAAAGCACCCAATTCTGATTGGTTCATATACAAGCACCACTGAGCCTGAATGTGGCCCTGACGGCCTCCGCTCGGCCCCGGCCGGGGCGATACCTGTCAAGTCCACTCCTGGTCCAGTGCACAAACTTAAAGTTGTAATGTCGAACCTTTACCGTGCATTCATTAGGGGCACCCAGAACACGAAATTCCTTTCTTTTATGTGTTATATACAGAACAGTACACTATACTCTTCATGTTGTTGTGATGTGATGAATATATCCTTGTTGTGGCTTGTGGCAGAGAAAAACGACCATTATGGTTTACTGGCCAGTTTAACTTTACCTTTATTGAGAAATGGTCCGTGAGCAGCTCGTAGATTTTTACGGTACAATTTACTAGTCCTATTGAACACGGTAGTATCGGTTCATACCCGCCACTGATTGTGGTGGCTTTCAGGTGTTACCTAGCAAATTTTCCTTAATTTAACCCCCTCGGTGGCTATTTATATTTTTAATTAGTTGCCTCAATTAGGCCAATCATTGTTAATCCCTGTTCAGGAAATTCAAATAATATTTAAGAGAAACTTCAGAGATCCACAAATTCTGGTAAACAGATTCCCACTGAAACGTTTCATGTTGCTCACTGAAGCAACACTGCGTAAGGGGAATCTCAGTGTCAAAGACATCACCTCGTATAAAGTCCTATCCAGTATTATCTTCTCAATGGAAAAGGAAAAATACATGTCCAAAACTGATTTTTTGGATAAAACTATATATTAATATCGTGAATATATCAATTACCCCCATAATAGCATTGCTCTAGCGGCATACGGATGCACCAGCCAAAGAAGAAAAATATATAAAAAGAAAAAAGTTCCGCCTTGTGATCAATTCCTTGTGGCAAAGCAATACAAACACATAAGAACGACACGAAGTCCATCTTCTTCCACGCGATACCTCAAGAAAAATAATTGCACTGCATCGTGATCGTAATCATAGGTCATATGCTTTCACCGTGGAGAAAGTCCTCGCTCATAAAACAATACCTTCAACAAAGCCATTGTCAAGCACAACTAATTAAAGCAGACCTTCCAATTTTCACCTGCCCTTGGTAGGACTTTGAACTTCTCCTGCACATTCGCCCCACTGCAAGAGAAGCGCTGGTATAGGTCATGAAACACTAAACAGAATTCTCATTGCAGGCTCAAGACCACCATTGCTAGTCATCAGAATCCCGGCTTCACGTCATTCTCCGCTTCTTACTTCTACTGGACCCGTGCTGTCCCATGATGCTAACAGACAACGAGCTTGACCTCACATACGAGCAACCCGATCATAATAAAACATGGGTACATGACCAAATTCCCTGGTCCAGCAATCTCGAGGCATGTCGCCAAGTAGAGTACGTTGGCGGAGCCTTAAGGCTTCGATACTCCGGCCGAATCAATGATGGTGTGTCAAAAATATTTGTCTTGGCACGAGAGGAACCCTAGGACCGCCGCCTTTATTTAGGTCGGACGTGTTGGAATATGCCCAAGAGGCAACCTTAAAGTGGTTATTATAATATCTTTGTGTTTATGATAAATGTTTATATACCATGCTATAATTGTATTAACCGAAACATTGATACTTGTGTGTTATGTAAACAACAAGGAGTCCCTAGTAAGCCTCTTGTATAACTAGCTTGTTGTTAATAGATGATCATGGTTTCGTGATCATGAACATTGGATGTTATTAATAACAAGGTTATGTCATTGGTTGAATGATATAATGGACACACACCCAAATGAGTGTAGCATAAGATCAAGTCATTAAGTTCTATTTGCTAAGCTTTCAACACATAGTTGTCTTAATCCTTGACCATGAGATCGTATAAATCACTTATACGTACTTTGATTACATCAAACGTCATTGCGTAAATGGGTGACAATAAGGTGGGATTGAGTATTTGGAAAGTGTGGAAGTTGAGGCATATGGATCAACGGTGGGATTTGTCCATCGATGACGGATAGATATACTCTGGGCCCTCTCGGTGGAATGTCATCTGATTAGCTTGCAAGCATATGAATAGTTCATAAGAGATCACATACCACAACGAGTAAAGAGTACTTGTCGGTAACAAGGTTGAACAAGGTATGGAGATCTAATGATCAAACCTCGGACAAGTAAAATATCGGGAGACAAAGGGAATTGGCGTATGTAAATGGTCCAATCGATCACTAAGTCATCGTTGAATATCTTGGGAGCCATTATGGATCTCCGAGATCCCGCGTGGTTGTGCTCGGAAAGTCTCGACCATGTATGGTTCGCGAGCAAATCAGGGTGGCCCAGCTTAAGGTTCGATGTCGCATAAGTAGATTTGAATATGGTATGGGAGAAGAAGTTTGTTCGGAGTCTCGGATGTGATCCAGGATGTCACGGGGAGGTCGGAAGAGTCCGGAGAATAAGATTCATATGAGGGAAGTTGATTTCTGGGTTTTCGGAAATGTTCGGGATTGTTCAGTGTTGGCGGAAGGTTCTAGAAGAGTTCGAGAAGGTTCCACCATGGGGCCCACGACCCGGGAGGCCCACCGTGGCCGAGGGGATGCTCCCTAGCCTAATGGGCCGGGGGCATGATACGTCTCCGACGTATCGATAATTTCTATGTTCCATTTTCTTTATTGATTAATCATAAATGTTTTATGCATTATATGTCATATTTAACCATTTAAGGAACTAACCTATTAACAAGATGCCGAGAGGCCAGTTGCTGTTTTGCTGTTTTGGTTTCGAAATCCTAGTAAAAAAATATTCTCGGAATTGGACGAAACTTTTCGCCCGGGGTCCTAACCCTGCCTGGCTTCCGGAAGACCCGAAGAGATAACGGTGGGGCCACGAAGGCAGCCGGGGAGGGTGGCCGGCGCCGGCCCAAGCCACAGCGCGCGACCTACCTCCTGGGCCCTAGTGGCCCCCGCGTTGACCCTCCGCCTCGCAAAGCTTAGTCGCGAGCCAGTCTGAGAGCCACGTGCGGAAAACCTTCCCGAGAGGCGCGCGCGCAGGGTCCATCTCGGGGGATTCGGGAGATCGCCTCGGCACCCTGCGGAGAGGGGATTCCTCTCCCGGAGGACTCTACCGCCATGGTCGCCTCCGGAGTGATGAGTGAGTAGTCCACCCTGGACCATGGGTCCATAGCAGCTAGATGGTAGTCTTCTCCTTGTTGTGCTTCATTGTTGGATCTTGTGAGCTGCCTAACATGATCAAGATCATCTATCGGTAATTCTATGTTGTGTTTGTCGGGATCCGATGGATAGGGAAGATTACTATGATTATGGTGATTATCAATCTATTGTTTTATGTGTTGTTTATGATCTTGCATGCTCTCCGTTATTAGTAGAGCTCCGGCCAAGTTTTTGCTCTTAACTCCAGGGTATTTATGCTCGATAGTGGGTTCATGCCTTCATTTATACCTGGGACAGTAGCTGATGGTACCTAAGGTTGTGATGTGTTGTTGCCACTAGGGATAAACATTGATGCTATGTCTAAGGATGTAAGTTGTTGATTACATTACGCACCATACTTAATACAATTGTCTGTTGCTTTGCAACTTCATACTGGAGGGGTTCGGATGATAACACAGGTGGACTTTTAGGCATAGATGCAATTGGATGGCGGTCTATGTACTTTGTCGTAATGCCAGTTAAATCTCACTATATTTATCATATCATGTATATGCATTGTTATGCCTTTCTCTATTTGTCAATTCCCCGACTGTAATTTGTTCACCCAACATGCTTTATCTTATGGGAGAGACACCTCTAGTGAACTGTGGACCCGGATTCCTATTCTTCACATAGCACACAATCTACTACCTGGTGGTGTGTTTTACTGTTTTCTTTTCAAACTCTTCCACTTGATACGTTTAATCCTTTGTTACAGCAAGCCGGTGAGATTGACAACCTCAATGTTTCGCGTTGGGGCAAAGTACTTTAGTTGTGTTGTGCAGGTTTCGCGTTGGCGCCGGAATGTCCCTGGTGTTGCGCCGCATCACATTTCGCGACCATCAACCTTCAACGTGCTCTTGGCTCCTCTGGTTCGATTAAACCTTGGTTTCTTTCTGAGGGAAAACTTGCTCTTGTCCGCATCTTACCTTCCTCTTGGGGTTCCCAACGAACGAGTGAGTGTATTACACGCCATCAAGCTCTTTTTATGGCGCCGTTGCCGGAGAGGAGATCAAGACACGCTGCAAGGGAGTCTCCACTTCTCAATCTCTTTACTTTGTTTTTGTCTTTATTTTATTCTTCTTTTATTTACCATAAATCAAAACTAAAAAAAATTAGTTGCTAGTTTCACTTTATTTACTCTTACTCTCTATAAAAAAATACAAAAAAATTAGTTACTTGTCTTTACTTTGTCTGCCTAGTTTACTTTTTGTAGCCGTATGTTTCCTTTAATTTCACACAAAGACATACCGGTAGGGCATTGGGTCCATAGTTGGGAGAAATAACATAGAAGAATTTCAACTGTCATATTATTTTGAAGATTTGAAGATAGACACTTGGTAGAACTTTCTCCTACTTTTGCTGCTGCTTCTTTAGTTCGCATGTTGGAAACTAAATTTGTTAATCTCAATCCTATAATCCAACACATGTTTCTTACACTTTGTGATATGGAAGAAGGGGAAAAGAAAGATTTTGTTTTAAGAAACCCTTCTTAGAGAATTTGGTGGTCTAGCAAGAGAGGCTAGAAAGGTTTTTGCTAAATTTAACATGCTAGGTTCTCATACCAATTTTATTGGTCTCCTTGAAAAAATGGACATGGATAGAATAAGGTACACTAATAACATTAATGATGGTTGGGAAATCAAAGCACCAATACCATGTAAACTCCTAGCTATGAATGATGCACTAGAAAATAACTATGCTTGGCTTGTTCCTAAAAATTTCGATGAGAGTAGCAAACCTAAGACTAATGAAAAGGGAGACGCTAAAACTTATATATCAAATATACTATGCTTGGTTGAGAAAACTCCCAATACTGGTAATGATATTTCTACTCTCGGTGTTACTTGATTTGCACTTTCTGCGCCTAGCTGAAAGCGTTAAAGAAAAGCGCTTATGAAACCAACCCATGTTTTTACCTACAGCAATTTTTTGTTTGTTGAGTCTTGGAAGTTGTTTTACTACTGTAGCAACCTCACTTATCATGTTTTTGTGCAAGTAAAATTTCTATGTCAAAGTTGATGTTATGTTTGGGATCGCTGCGCAGAAACAGCATTGCTGTTTGTCACGAATCTGGGCACAGTTTCCTGTAGAAAATTCGAAAAAATCTTCCAATTTACGGCGTGATCCTCAGATATTGTAACTTTCATTAGTTTTGAGTTTTCCATTTGAGCAAGTCTAGTGCCAACTTGGTCGTCTTTACGGACTGTTCTGTTTTTTGACAGATTCTGCCTTTATTTCGCATTGCCTCTTTTGCTATGTTGGTTATTTCTTTGATCCACTAATGTCAAGTAGTTTATCCAATGTCCAGAAGTGAAAATAATGATTGTGTCACCTCTGAATGAGTGAATTATTAATGATGTAACCCTCTAATGAGTTTGCCTGAAGTTTGGTGTGAAGGAGGTTTTCAAGGGTCAAGAGAAGAGTATGATATACTATGATCAAGAGGGGTGAAAGCCTAAGCTTGGGGATGCCCCGTGGTTCACCCCTGCATATTTTAAGAAGACTCAGGCGTCTAAGCTTAGGCATCTCCTTCTTCATCGACAACATCATCGGGTTCCTCCCCTGAAAAATATATTTTTATTCAATCACATCTTGTGTTCTTTACTTGGAGCGTCGGTTTGTTTCGTTTTTGTTTTGTTTTGAATAAGATGGATCCTAGCATTCACTTTGTGGGAGAGAGACACGCTCCGCTGTTGCATGTGGACACATGTGTCCTTAGGCTTTACTCATAATCAAGGCGAAGTTTCTTCTTCGTTAAATTGTTATATGGTTGGAAGTGGAAAATGCTACATGTAGTAATTCTAAAATGTCTTGGATAATGTGATACTTTACAATTGTTGTGCTCATGTTTAAGCTCTTGCATCATATGCTTTGCACCCATTAATGAAGAAATACATAGAGCTTGTTAAAATTTGATTTGCATATTTGGTCTCTCTAAGGTCTAGATAATATCTAGTATTGAGTTTTGAACAACAAGGAAGACAGTTTAGAGTCTTATAATGTTTACAATATGTCTTTTATGTGAGTTTTGCTGCACTTGTTCATCCTTGAGTTTGCTTCAAATAACCTTGCTAGCTTAAACCTTGTATCGAGAGGGAATACTTCTCATGCATCCAAAATCCTTGAGCCAACTACTATGCCATTTGTGCCCACCATAACTACCTACTACATAGTATTTCTCCGCCATTCCAAAGTAAATTGCTTGAGTGCTTACCTTTAAAATTCCATCATTCACCTTGCAATATATAGCTCATGGGACAAAATAGCCTTAAAAACTATCGTAGTATTGAATATGTACTTATGCACTTTTATATTTTATTAAGTTGCTTGTTGTACGATAACCATGCTTCTGGGGAACGCCATCAACTATTATTGAATATCATGTGAGTTGCTATGCATGTCCGTCTTATTCTGAAGGTCTATCATTTTAGTGGTTGGAGCATGCAAAATTGTTAGAGAAGAACATTGGGCCGCTAACTAAAGCCATGAATCCTGGTGGAAGTTTCAGTTTTGGACATATATCCTCAATCTCATATGAGAATAATAACTTTGCTACATACTTATGCATTTAAGAGAGTCCATTATGTTGTTGTCCATGTTGTCGGTATGGATGTCAGTTGAGAATAATCAAAGCGAGAAACCCGAAATGCGAGCATTCTCCTTAGACCTTTATCATGAAGGCGGCATGGATGCCTTTGTGACATGGTTGAAACACTTAGCATGCAAAGATCGACAGTCCAAGCTAAGTAGGACGAGGTGCGGGCTTCTATTAGTATACTATGCATGAGGCTTGCAACTTGTAAGATATAATTTCCACAACTCATATGCTTTATTACTGCCGTTGACAAAATTTTCTATGTTTTCAAAATAAAAACTCTAGCACAAATACAACAATCGATGCTTTCCTCTTTGAAGGACCATTCTTTTACTTTTAATTGTTGAGTCAGTTTACCTATCTCCTTCCACCTTAAGAAGCAAACACTTGTGTGAAACTGTGCATTGATTCCTACATACTTACATATTGCACTTGTTATATTACTTTATGTTGACAATATCCATGAGATATACATATAAGTTGAAAGCAACCGCTGAAACTTAATCTTCCTATGTGTTGCTTCAACACCTTTACTTTGATTTATTGCTTTATGAGTTAACTCTTATGCAAGACTTATTGATGCTTGTCTGAAAGTACTATTCATGAAAAATCTTTGCTATATGATTCATTTGTTTACTCATGTCATTTACCATTGTTTTGATCGGTGCATTCATTACATATGTTTACAAATAGTATGATCAAGATTATGATGGCATGTCACTTCAAATTATCTTTTGTTATCGTTTTACTGCTCAGGACAGTGAGAACCATAACAGAGGATGCTGATCGTCTCAACGTATCGATAATTTCTTATGTTCCATGCTACTTTATTGATAAATACCTACATGTTTATGCACATTATATGTCATATTACGCATTTCTGGAACTAACCTATTAACAAGATCTCACTGAAGAACGATTCTTTGTTTTTACTGCTGTTTTTATTTCAAAAATCCTAGTGAAATATTCTAGGAATTGGACGAAACTTTCGCCCGGGGTCCTATTGAAGCTTCCGGAAGACCGAAGAGATAACGAAGTGGGGCCAGGAGGCAGGAGGGTGGCCGGCGCGGCCCAAGCCTGGCCGCGCCGACCTACCTCCTGGGCCCCTCGTGTGGCCCCGGGTTGACCACTCCAGCCTACTTAAAAAGCTTAAGTCTTGAAACCCCAGTCACAGAGAGCCACGATACGGAAAACCTTCCCGAGACGCCGCCTCCCATCTCGTGGGATTCAGGAGATCGCCTCCAGCACCCTGCCGGAGAGGATCTCTCGGAGGACTCTTCACCGCCATGGTCGCCTCAGGAGTGATGAGTGAGTAGTCCACCCCTGGACCATGGGTCCATAACAGTAGCTAGATGGTAGTCTTCTCCTTGTTGTGCTTCATTGTTGGATCTTGTGAGCTGCCTAACATGATCAAGATCATCTATACGTAATTCTATATGTTGTGTTTGTCGGGATCAGATGGATAGAGAGTACTATGATTATGGTGATTATCAATCTATTGTTTATGTGTTGTTTATGATCTTGCATGCTCTCCGTTATTAGTAGGGGCGCCAAGTTTTGCTCTTAACTCCAAGAGGGTGTTTATGCTCGATAGTGGGTTCATACCTTCATTGACACCTGGGACAGTGACAGAGAGTTAGTGGATGTGCTGTTGCTACTATGGATAAAACATTGATGCTATGTCCCAGAGGATGTAGTTGTTGTTGATTACAGTGCTTTACCAATGCAGGTAGCCATTGCTTTGCAACAATATTTAAGGAAGTTGGATGATAACACGAGGGGTGGACTTTTTAAGAGCATAGATGCGGTTGGATGGCGGTCTATGTACTTTGTCGTAATGCCGGATTAAATCTCACTATATTTATCATATCATGTATATGCATTGTTATGCCTTTCTCTATTTGTCAATTCAGTTGTAATTTGTTCACCCAACATGCTTTGTCTTTATGGGAGACACCTCTAGTGAACTGTGGACCCCGGTCCTATTCTTTACGTAGCATACAATCCAATTGTGTTTATTGTTTTCTTTGCAAACATCTTCCACTGCGTCACGTTTTAATCTTATTCTGACAATGGGGTGAGATTGACAACCTGTTTGTTTCGTTGGCGTGGAATCACGGTGCGCGCATCACATTTCGCGACCATCAACCTTCAACGTTCTTCTTGGCTCCTCCTGGATTCGATTAAACCTTGGTTTTCTTACTGAGGGAACTTGCTACTGCGCGCATCATACCTTCCTCTTGGGGTTTTCAACGGAACGAGCGTGTGAGTTACACGCCATCAGAGGCCTTGGCCCCGAGGCCCAGGCAGCCATACCCCCTAGGGTTTCTGGGGGGGGGGGGGGGGAAGAAATCCCCTCCCCCCTCTTGGCCGCCGGCCCCCAACCCTAGATGGGAAGGGGGCCACCTTGTGACCAGCCCCCTATAAAGAGGGGGAGGGTGGCCGGGCCACACCATCCCCAGTGCCTCCTCCTCGGCCGCCTCTCTGTCCTGTCTGGCCCAATCCGGGGCTTGAAGCCTGCGGGTTTTCTTCCTCCACCACCACCACCACGCCGTACGTCTTTCTTGGGCGTTGGAGGAGATGCCTTACCTCGCTGCCAGCAGAGCAGGAGGGAAGGAGCCTCATCGCGACACGTGCGCGTGAAGTACGGAAGTGTTCACCCGGATTGCAGCACCGGGCGATACGTCTACATAACAACGAGATTAATCTCGTAGGCTTTGGAATCTTGAGGGTTAGTCTCATCTCCATCTCATTGCTTAGATCTAGTAGATTGGATCTTGGGTGTTCCATAGATTAGATCTGTTGGTTTTATTCGCTTGCGCGGTAGGAAAATTTTGTTTTCTATGCAACGTCATCAGTGGTATCAGAGCCACGTCTATGCATAGATATATTGCACGAGTAGAACACAATGGTTTGTGGGCGGTGATGCTTTGTTGCTTTAGTTTGTGTACTTTGCTTCTTGCGGGATGGTGGGATGAAGCCCGGGCTAACTTTACATGACAGCGTCTCATGAGACTTGCTCCCCGCTTGACATGCAGCTTGTATTGCATAAGTGGCTTTACGGGTGTCTGTCTCTCTAGTGAATTGTAATTTACCTTCTGTTGTCAACACTAGTATCACCGTTGTGGTTCATGTTCGTAGGTAGATTGGATCTTGCTCGAAAACCCTAAACCACGTAAAAGATGCAAACCAAATTAGAGGCGTCTAACTTGTTTTTGCAGGGTTTGGTGATGTGATATGGCCATAATGTGATGATGATTATATTCGATGTATGAGATGTTCATTGTTGTATTATGGCAACCGCGGGAACCTAATGGTTGTCTTTAATTTTTAAAGACCTGCGTGTCTGTTCATCATGTAATAGCTTTATTCAAGTAGTTGTTATAGTAGCTATAAGTGATGGACAACCATGAAGCGGCGCCACTGACCTTGACGCCATGCTAGTGATGATGGAGATCATGTCCGTGCTTTGGAGATGGAGATCAAAAGCACAAGAAGAAAAGGCCATATCATATCACACATTATGAATTGCATGTGATGTTAATCCTTTTATGCATCTTATTTTGCTTGAATCGCGACGGTAGCATTATAGATGATCCCTCTCACTAAATATCAAGATAATAAAAGTGTTCATCCATAGTATGCACCGTTGCTAAGACTTGCGTTTCGAAGCCTCTCGTGATGATCGGGTGTGATAGACTCTACATGTGCATACAACGAGTGCCAGATTTGTACACGCGGATACTAAGGTTGCCTTGCCAGCCTAGCATGTACGGACATGGTCTCGGAACACAGGATACCGAAAGGTAGAGCATAAGTCTATGGATGATATGATGAACACTTTGAGTGTTCGCAATTGAAATTACATCTTGTCTCATTGAAGATCGGACTTGGTGTAGTTGATTTGGTTCGTGTAATCACTAAGACGATGAGGGATGTTGTTTTTAGTGGGAGTTCACCTAGTTAATTTAAAGAATTAAAATTGAACTCATTTTATCATAAACTTAGTCTAAACTCTTTGCAAATATGTTGTAGATCATGGCGCCCCCTCCATCAATTTTAACCAGTTCCTAGAGAAAGAAAAGCTTAAGGGCAATGGTAGCAACTTCACTGACTGGTCCGTCATGTGAGGATTTTCCTCACTTTAGTAAGCATGCAATATGTGTGCTCGGCTTTCCCATAGGTCCCCCACCACCTCCTGTAGTGTCCGAGGACATAAAGAATGTTTATGAGACTCGGGTAACTCGGTACTCCGAAATTCAGTGTGCCATCTTATGCAGTTAGAGGCAGAGCTCCAAAAGCATTTTGAGCACCACGACCCATGTGAGATGATGCGTGAGCTCAAACTTATCTTTGAAACTCATGCGGCCGTGGAGAGCTATGAAGCCTCGAAGCAGTTCTTTGGCTGCATGATGGAAGAGGGCAGCTCCGTTAGTGAGCACATGTTCGCCATGTCCGGACATGAGAAGCTCAATGACTTGGGAATTGTGATTCCTAACCAGTTGGGTATTCATCGTGTCCTCCAATCACTGCCACCTAGTTATAAGAACTTCGTGATGAACTACAACATGCAGAACATGAACAAAGAGTTACCTGAACTCTTCTCCATGTTGAAGTCTGCTGAAGTAGAAATAAAGAAGGAGAACCAAGTGTTGATGGTCAACAAGACCACCAGTTTCAAGAAGCAGGGCAAGCCTAACAAGGGCAACTTCAAGAAGGGCGGCAAGAAGCCTAAGGCTGGTCCTAAGCCTGAGACTGTGTGCTACTACTGCCAGGGGAAGGGGCACTGGAAGCGGAACTGCACCAAATACTTGGCCGATCTGAAGAGCGACCACGAGAAGAAAGAAGGTATATTTGATATACATGTTATAGATGTCTATCTTACTGGTTCTCGTAGTAGTGCGGTATTTGATACCGGTTCGGTTGCTCACATTTGTAACTCGAAACGGGAACTAAAGAATGAAGCCTGGCAAGGGACGAGGTGACGATGCACGTTGGAAATGGATCCAAGAAGTCGATGTGATCGCCGTCGGCATCACGCTCCCCCTACATCTACCTTTGGGATTAGTTTTAAACCTTAATAATTGTTATTGGTACTGCGTTGAGCATGAACATTCTATCTGGATTTATTTGATGCAAGACGGTTATTCGTTTAAGTCTGAGAATAATGGTTGTTATATTTTTATGAATAATCTTTTATGGTCATGTGCCTGAGATGAATGGTTTATTCTTGTTAAATCTCGATAGTAGTGATACACATGTTCATAACATTGATGCTAGCGCGAATTAAAGTGAATGATAATTCTACTTATGTGTCTGCCGTCTTGGTCATATTGGAGTGAAGCGCATGAAGAAACTCCATTCCGATGGACTTCTTGAGTCACTTGACTTTGAGTCACTTGAGAGATGCGAAGCATGTCTAATGGGAAAAAGGACTAAGACTCCATTTTCTGGTACAATGGAGCGAGCTACAGACTTATTGGAAATCATACATACCGATGTGTGCGGACCAATGAGTGTAGCATCGTGTGGTTATCGTTATTTTCTAACCTTCACGGATGATCTGTGAGTGAATATGGGTATATTTCTTTGCTGAAACACAGAATCGAGACTTTTGAAGTTCAAGGAATTCCAAAATTGATGAAAATCAACGTAACAGAAGATTAAGTTTCACGCGTTCGATCGCGGAGGCGAAATATCGAGTTATGAGTTTGGCATGCATTTAAAGAAATGCGGAATACTCTCACAATTGACACCGCCGGGAACACCACAACGCAATGGTGTGTAGAACGTGTCCAGACTCTCTTAGATATGATTCGTTCTATGATGTCTCTTACCGATTTGCCATTATCGTTTTGGGGTTATATTAGAGACGGCCGCATTCACTTTAAATAGGGCACCATCTAAATCCGTTGAAACGACACCGTGTGAATTATGGTTTGGGAAGAAACCTAAGGTGTCGTTCCTTAAAGTTTGGGGTTGCGATGCTTATGTAAAGAAGTTACAGCCTGACCAGCTAGAACCCAAAGCGGAGAAATACGTCTTAAAGGAACAATTGGGTATACTTTCTATCACAGATCCGAAGGCAAAATCTTTGTTGCCAAGAACGGATCCTTTCTTGAGAAGGAGTTTCTCACTAAAGAAGTGACTGGAAGAAAAGTAGAACTCGGCGAGGTTGATGAACCTTCTCTCATAGATCAGAGTAGCGCGTGCCGGAAGAAGTTCATGTGCAGCCTGCACCGATAGGAGAGGAAGAAAATGATGATGATCATGAAACTTAGAGCGAGAGCTACTGAACCTCGCAGATCGGCAAGGGAACGTACCCCTCCTGATTGGTATGATCCACTGTCTAAATGTCATGATTGTGGACAACAATGATGAGGACCATGCGACGTATGAAGAAGCGTGATGAGCCCAGATTCCAATAAATGGCAAGAAGCCATGAAATCCCGGAAATGGGATCCATGTATGATAACAAAGTATGGACTTTGGTAGACTTACATGATAGCGCAAGGCTATCGAGAATAAATGGATCTTCAAGAGAAAAACAGATGCTGATGGTAATATTCCTGTCTATAAAGCTCGACTTGTCGTGAAAGGGTTCCGACAAATTCAAGGAGTTGACTATGATGAGACTTTCTCACCTGTGGCGAAGCTAAAGTCTGTGAGGATTTTGTTAGCAATAGCTGCATTTTTCGATTATGAGATTTGGCAGATGGATGTCAAAATGGCGTTCCTTAATGGTGACATTGAGAATTGTATATGGTACAAACCAAAGGTTTTGTCGATCCTAAAAATACTGACATGTATGCAAACTTCAGCGTTCTATTTGGACTGAAGCAAGCATCCGGGAGTTGGAACCTAGCTTTGATAGAGGTCAAAGACTTCGGGTTTATACGGACTCATGGTGAGGCTTGTATTTACAAGAAAGTGATGAGTGGGAGCTCTGTAGCATTCTTGATATTATATGTAGATGAGACATATTATTGATTGAGAATGATATAGAACTTTTAAGCAGCATTAAAGGTTATTTGAATAAGTCTTTTTCAATGAAAGACCTTGGTGAAGCAGCATACATTTTAGGCATCAAGATTTATAGAGATAGATCAAGGCGCCTAATAGGGCTTTCACAGTACATATCTGGACAAAATTCTAAAGAAGTTTAGAATGGATGAAAAGCAAGAGGTTCTTACCTATGTTGCAGGTAAGGTCTTAGGTAAAGACCAAGGTCAGCTACGACGGATGAAGAGAGGATAGGCAAGATTACCGTGTGCTTGGCGGTAGGCTCTATCATTATGCAGCCATCTTTGTGCTAGACCGGATACTCGCTTTATCTTTGTTAGTTTTGACCAGCCAGATATCAAAGTGATCAGGATGGAACAACGGACAGCGGTCAAGGTATCACAGAGAGTATAAAGGACTAAGGATATGTTTCTTTGTTATGGCGGTGACCAAGGCTCGTTGTAACCAACTACACGATGCAAGTTGGAACACCGTGCACGATGACCCCTAGGTCTGGGTCTGGTACATGTTTATATATTGAATGAGTGCGACGTCGCTGGAGACGGTTCAAACGTGCATGGTGTGCTGTGATCTGAATAGCGGCTTCGAGAGGCTTCCATCAGGAACCGGTATGGATCAGAGAGGTTCATTGTGAGCGTTATGTGGTTCCTAAGTGTATTGGACATAGTCATTTATTGTGACAACACGGGTGCCATCACCAATGCAAAGGAACCAAGGTCACACAAGAAGCTGAGCATATCAAGCTGTTTTCATTAGATTCAGCGAGTACATCGAGATGGAGTGATGAGATTTGCAAAGTACACAGGATCTTTGAATGTTGAGATCCGTTGACTAAAGCTCTCCATAGGGCAAAGCATGACCAATACCAGAATGCCATGGGTGTTAAGTACCTTACAATGTAATCTAGATTATTGACTGTAGTGCAAGTGGGCTGATGGAATGCTAGAGGCAATAATAAAGTGGTTATTATAATATCTTTGTGTTTATGATAAATGTTTATATGCCATGCTATAATTAACCGAAACATTGATACATGTGTGTTATGTAAACAACAAGGAGTCCTAGTAAGCCTCTTGTATAACTAGCTTGTAGATGATTAGTTTCATAATCGTGAACATTGGATGTTATTAACAACAAGGTTATATCATTAGTTGAATGATATAATGGACATACACCCAAATGAGGCGTAGCATAAGATCAAGTCATTAGGTTCAATTTGCTATAAGCGATACATAGTTACCTAGCCCTTCGACCATGAGATCATGTAATCACCACAGCAAGAAGGTGCTGGTTACATCAACGTCATTAGTAAATGGGTGAAATAAAGGTGGGTTGTGTTTACAGAGGTGTGAGTTGATATGGATCTTTCTTGGATTTGTCCATCCTGATAATGGATAGATATACTCTGAGCCCTCTCGAGGTGGAATGTCATCTGATTAGCTTGCAAGCATATGAATAGTTCATAAGGGAATCACATACTGCAAACATAGAGTAAAGAGTACTTGTTGGAGACAAGGTTGAACAAGGTATGGAATGCCGATGTCAAACCTCGGACTATGTAAAATATGTGACAAGGGAATTGGCATCGTATGTAAATGGGTCAATCGATCACTAAAGTGTCTCGTTGAATATGGGAGCATTATGGATCTCCAGATCCATTCAGCCAGGTTATGCTGGAGAGGTGTCTATCTGTGCACATAGTTGTGAGCTAGTAAAAAGGTGTATGCTGGGTTCGATGCACGCCAGTGGTTGGGCATGGTATGGAGACGAAGTTTGTTGAGTCTCGGATGTGATCCCGAGGATGTCACGAGGAGGTGGGAAGAGTCGGAGAATAAGAATTCATATAAGGAAGTTGATTTCTGGGTTTTAGGAAATGTTGGGTTGTTCGATCTTGGCAGAAGTTCTAGAAGGTTGGAAGAAGGTTCTCCTTTGAGGCCCGACTGGGAGGCCACTTGTGGCCAGAGGGATGCTCCCTGGCCTCTGTGCAGCCAGAGCAGCCCCAGAGAATGGGCGACCTTCCCTAGGCGGGTTTCTGGGGGGATCAACAGGGGGAGAAGCCCTCCCCTTAGCCGCCGCCCCCCCAACCCTAGATGGGAAGGGGGCCACCTTGGCCGGCCAGCCCCCAAAGAGGGGAGGGGGTGGCCGGCCACACCATCCCCCCAATTGCCTCCTCTGCAGGGCGCTCTCACAGCCACCATCTGGCCCAATAGGAGAACCAGCGAAGCACTGGGTTTCTTCCTCCACCACACCTGCATACGTCGTCTGTGGACGTTGGAGGAGATCTACCACCCTCTGCTGGCTTGGAGCAGGGAGAGGAAGGAGCTAAAGCCGACACCCGCTCGTGACCGGCTGAAGTGCTGCCGGATTACGACACGGAACAATCGTCTCACAATAACGAGATTAATCTCGTAGGCTTTGGAGATCTTCGAGGGTTGGTCTCATCTCCATCTCGTTACTTAGATCTAGTAAGTTGGATCTTGGGTGTGATGTCTACGGGAGCTTTATTCTTGTAGACGGTGTTGGGCCTCAAGAGCGGAGGTTTGTAGAGCAGTTGTAAGTTTTCCTTAAGTGGATTTTAAGGTTTATGGAGCTCAGGGAGGAAGAGGTCAAGGAAGATATCCCTCTCAACCAACCCTGTAATCCACAAAAACAGAAGTCTCTTGTGTCCCCAACACACCAAATACACTTGTCGGGTGTATAAGTGTACTAGTTCGGCGAAGAGATGAGTGAAATAAAGTAATATGGATGTATATGAGTGGTATTAGCAATCTGAATAAAAATATGGCAGCGAGTAAACATGCAGCAAAACAGTAAACAAATGGTGTTTTTTCAGTATTTGAAACAAGGCCTAGGGATATACTTTCACTGGTGGACACTCTCAACATTGATAACATAATAAATTTCTCATATGTGATACATACACTCTTGTTTGATAATGAACATCATTCGTTGAGTAGGGTTACAGAACCTCAATGCCGGAGTTAACAAGCTCCACAACATTCGATATTCATGTTTCGTAACCTTAGAGCATAATGAGTCATTTCCAAAATAAACCAAGGAACTAACATAATTGCCCTGTATTTGTCCATATTACTATGAAGGAGGAATAGATCACATCAATACTATCATAATGATAATTAACTCCACAATCTTCAAGAGATCGTGATCATAGCCTACGGACGACAAGAACCACACGGTGCACACACTAATCACCCTTTACACCGTGCAGGAGGAATGAACTACTTTAATAACATCCACATGAGTAGCACACAACTAGCGATACAAGCTCATCATATGGATCTCAATCATGTAAAGCGGCTCATGAGATCATTGTATTAGAGTGAGAGAGAAATTAACCACATAGCTACGGTAGAACCCTCAGCCCCGGGGATGAATTACTCCCTCCTCATCATGGAGGCAGCGATGGCGGTGAAGATAGCGGTGGAGACGAGCGGTGGAGATGACTCGAGGGGCAATTCCCGTCAGGCGGGTGCGGAGCAGAGGACTGTCCCAGATCTCACAGTTTCGCCGATGGCGGCGGCTCTGGAAGGTTTCTCGTGTATCGTGGTTCTCAAAATCGGTGTTTTTAGGTCGGAGAGAGGCAAATGGCGAGGGAGTCGGAGGGGCCACGGGCTGCCCACACCCTAGGGGGCGCGCCCCCCCACCGCGCCGGGGTGTGGTGTGGGGCCCCCTGGCTCCCTCTCATCCTCCTCACCTAGGTGCTCTGGAAGCTCGGGAAAAATAAAGGAACCTGGGCGATTTCGTCCGGTCCGAGAATATTTACGTTACTGGATTTACAGAGCAAAAGCAGTAACTTAAACAATGGCCTTTGGCATCTCGTCAATAGGTTAGTTACAGAAAATGAATAATGACATATAATGTGTATAAAATATGTAGATATCTCATCAATAAAGTGGCATGGAACATAAGAAATTATCGATACGTTGGGGACGTATCAGCATCCCCAAGCTTAGTTCTGCTCGTCCGGAGCAGGTAAACGATAACAAAGATAATTTACAGTGACATGCCATCATAACCTTGAGGAGAGAGTGAAGTCATACTGTGTAAGCATGAGATGAATGCGAGATTGACGATGATGAAGATAATGAGTAAACAAATGAATCATATAACAAAGACTTTGCATAATACTTTCAAAACAAGCATCAATAAGTCTTGCATAGAGTTAACTCATAAGCAATAAATTCTTAGTAGAAAGCTTTGAAACAACACAGAAGATATAAGTTTCAGCGGTTCTTTCAACTTTAACATGTATATCTCGTGGATAATTGTCAACACAAAGTAATATAACAGAGTGCAATAGGTAAACATGTAAAGAATCAATGCACAATTTACCTGGTGTTGCTTCTAAAGGGTAGAAAGAATAGGTAAAGAGCGCTCAACAATAATGTAAAGAATGGTCCTTCAAAAGAGGAAAGCATCGATTGCCTATAGTTGTGCTAGAGCTTTGATTTTGAAAACATATAGAGAGCATAAAAGTAAAGTTTTGAGAGGTGTTTGTTGTTGTCATGAATGGTAGCGGGTACTCTAACCCCCTTGCCAGACAAACCTTCAAAGAGCGGCTCCCATTTTATTTTGTTTTGGGTGGCACTCCTTCCAACCTTTCTTTCACAAACCATGGCTAACCCAATCCTCGGGTGCCTGCCAACAATCTACTTTCCCGGACACTTTTGCTATTGTTTTGCCTCTAATTTGTGTTTTGGATACAACTAACACGGACTAACGCTGTTTTCGGCAGAATTGCTCTGGTGTCTCTCGTTTTGTGCAGAAATCCAACTTTCGGAAAATCCTCGGGAATTTCTGCGGAAGGGCCTATTTTACCAAAATATTGACGAACGAGAAGGGCAAGGAGGTGGAGAGCTGGGAGCCCCACACCTGTAGAAGAGCTGACCTTGACCGAGGGGGAGCCGCGCGGCCCTATGGTGTGGCCCCTCGACCGGCGCCCACCCCAGACTATTTATCGGGTTCGGCCCTGCACGCGCACGGGAGAAGTCGACATCGCGAAAACCCTCCGAACGCCGCCACATCGCGAAACTCCGTCGCAGGAGCCAGAAGTCTCCGTTCCGGCACTTGGGACAGAGGTGGAGGAGATCTTCCGCCATCACCGCCAACGCCTCTCCATCAACCAGCAATGTTTCCCCCCATCCATTGTGTGAGTAATTCCCCATTGTAGGCTGAAGGGGATGGTAGGTTGGATGGATTGGTCATGCATATTAGTCATAAGATTATTTAGGGCTGGTGCCTAGTATCCAGTGAATGTTTCACTTTGATATTGTTGCAACTTGTTATGCTTAATGCTTGTCACTGGGGCCCGAGTGCATGATCTTAGATCTGAACATGTTATTGATTCATGAAGATATTCGGTTGTTTATGATCTTACCTATAAGTTGTATACACCTGTCGCCGGAACTAATGGCCCCGAAGTGACAGAAATCGGGACAACCGGGGGATGGTAGTGATGTGAGGACCACATGTGTTCACGGAGTGGTAATGCTTTGCTCCGGTACTCTGTAAAGGAGTACCTTAATATCCGATAGTTTCCCCTAGAGCCCGAAGCTGCCACAGGGGCACAGTAGGACAAGATGTTGAGCACAGATTTCTCATTTGCGAGCACGTACGACTAAATATGGAACACATGCCTATTGATTGATTAGTACTTGGATACATTTTATTATTATCTGCAAATACCCCTGCTTTGATTATTACATGAGTTTCTCTCATCCGTGCACGCTCGTTAAATCCGTCCCTGTGCCTACGGTATTTTAATCCTGCTGTCTACAATCACTATTGCTGTCTTTATTTCACCGCTACTTGCCATTATTTCACTATTTCCACTGCCATAAAACTGTTACTACTGATAAACCCTTGCGAGGCAAGTCATTTTCCAGTGCAGCTGAATTGACAACTCGCTGTTAAGGCTTACGAGTATTCTTTGTCTCCCCTTGTGTGAATCAATAAATTAGGTAATACTTCCCTCGAAGACTATTACACCTCCTATACTTGTGGGTCATCAAGACTATTTCTAGCGCCGTTGCCGTGGAACATAGCTTTATTTGGAAGTTCACTTGGATTGATATTGTTCGCTGCAAATTCTCCATTATGGGTAAACCTCGTGATACTAAGATCGCCATATTACCATCCACTACAAGAAAAGGTACAACTCTGAGTACCTCTGCTGCTCTTGATTCACCATCTGTGATTGATAAACTTGTTTCACCGCCACATGCTTCGCGTGCTGGTACTTCTGCTGAATCTGAAAATTCTCATAATATTGATAATGTTTCTGCTGTGCTTGATGATAGTGGTTCATTGGGATCTTTTCTAGATGCTACAATTGCTAAGTCTAGACAAATTGAAAATACTGAAACTCCTAATGCTGCTACACCTGTTAATTCACCTGAGTCTGTTGAATATTCTAGTGATGATCTTGATGAAGATTATGTAGAGCTTGATAATGATTTTATTGAAAAATGCAAGGCTACTACTGATGCAAGAAAAATTAAAAAGTTGCTTGCAGAACATGCTGTTAGATATAAACCATCTCCTGATCCTAAATTTGCCACATCTCCTATAAACATTAGGGATAAAGATTATGATTTTTCTCTTGATCTATCTCATATAGCTATTGTTGAGAAAACACCCTTTTGTGGTACTGAAAAAGAAAGTGCTGTTGAACACTTGACTGAGTTATCTACTCTTAGTGGCGTGTTTTCTGATGATGTCAAGATGCGTACTTATTTTGTCGCTAAAATTTTTCCGTTCTCATTAAAGGATGATGCTAAAACTTGGTATAATAATTTGCCTCCTGGTTCTATTAAAAGTCCAACTGATTTGCGTGATGTTTTCTTTCGAAAATACTTTCCTGCTAGTGCTCAACATGCTGCTTTGCAGAGAATTTATAATTTTGACCTAAGATGAAGAGAAATTGCCTGAGGCTTGGGCGAGATTCTGTTCTCTTATTAGAGCTCAGCCTGACCATGATTTGGAAAAGCATGATTTACTTGATATATTTTATAGTGGACTAACTATTGAGTCTAGGGCATACCTGGATAGTTGTGCTGGTTGTGTTTTCAGGAAAAGAACTCCAGACGACGCTGAAGAATTATTGGCTAAAATAGGCCGAGAATCATGATGATTGGTCTACACCTGACCACCCGACACCGATAGTAAAGAAGAGGGGTATGATTAAATTAAATGATGAAGATATGAGGGAAGCCAAGAAGTCTCTTAAAGAGAAGGGTATTAAACCTGAAGATGTGAAGAATTTACCTCCTATAGAAGATATATGTGAGACAATTCCCCCTTCATCCATGATTGAGGTACACTCGCTTCAACACTTTACTAGGGAAGATATTCCGTATTCAAAATCTCCTGCTCAATGCTTAGATGAATTTGATAATTATATTGTTAAGCAAGAAAACTTTAATATGAGGGTAGAGAATCATTTAATGGAAAATTCCCGAGCTATTAGTGAATTGCATGGTATTGTGGAGAGAACCTCCAATGATGTTAAGATACTTGTTAAACATTTTCAAATGGTTCAAACTCAAATTGATCAACTTACTAAAGTGCAAAATGACTTGTTAGGAAATAATTCTAAAGAAAAACATGCTTATGAAGTAACAACTAGAGGTGGTGCTTCTACCCAGGATCCTCTATATCCTGAAGGGCATCCCAAAAGAGTTGAACAAGATTCTCAACTAATTAAAACTAGTGCTCCATCTAAGAAAAAGAAAAAGAAACATAAGAATGTTGTAGAATCCTCTGAACCTATTAATGATCCTAATAGTATTTCTATTTCTGATGCTGAAACCGAAAGTGGTAATGAACATGAGGAAGATAATGATAAGAATGATACTCCTGATAAAGAAGAAATTGAAAAAGAACCTGAAAAGCCTGCTAAAAATAAAAAGTACACTAAAGAAGACTTTATTACTGAGAAGCATGGTAATGAAAGAGAACCTTGGGTTCAAAAGCAAATGCCTTTTCCTGCTAAGAAACTAAAATCAAAGGAGGAGGAACATTATAATAAATTTTGTGATTGGATGAAACCTTTATTTTTGCAAATCCCTTTGACTGATGCTATTAAATTGCCTCCTTATTCAAAGTATATGAAAGATATTGTTACTAACAAAAGGAAAGTCCCCAATGAGGAGATTTCTACTATGCTCGCTAATTACTCCTTCAATGGTAAGATTCCAAAGAAGTTGGGCGACCCAGGTATACCGACTATTCCTTGTTCCATCAAGAATAATTATGTTAGAACTGCTCTATGTGATTTGGGCAGGTGTTAGTGTAATGCCTTTTTCTCTTTATAAGAGACTTGATTTAGATAAATTGATACCAACTGATATATCTTTGCAAATGGCTGATAAATCTACTGCTATTCCTGTTGGTTTATGTGAAAATGTTCCTGTTCAAGTTACTCAACAGTGCTTGATATTAACTGATTTTGTTGTGTTGGAAATGCCTGAAGATGATAATATGTCCATTATTCTTGGAAGACCCTTTCTTAATACTGCAGGGGCTGTTATTGATTGCAATAAAGGCATGGTTACTTTCAATGTTGATGATAAAGAACACACTGTCTATTTTCCCAAGAGGATTGATAAAGTATGTGGAGTCAATACAATTTTTAATGTGAAAACTATCAAAGTGGGATCCATTGATTGTCCTATATATGAGCCTAAAGAAGAATATCAAACTCTTGTGATTGGATCCATATCAATTCAATATAAGGTAACATGATTGATTTGAGGTTTATTTCTTCTTATGTCATATAAAATTTATTTGGTAGCAAGACCTGATCAACCTTGTTAACAAGTATATTTTATTGCATAAAAGAGCTAAACAACACTTCTTTCTTTCTCTCTCCCTTCACCTATTTTACTTGCTGTAGCACTTTTATTTTGCAATATGCTTTAGTCATTTAAGATTTTAGAAATCATTTTCCTGCGCAGTAATCATTAATTTAATACCCAGAAATGTGCATTTTTCAAAGTTCTCTAAAAATTACAAAAATTACACCGTTGGTCCTATTTTTCGACGAGGCACCTGGGAGCACCAGAGGATGACCTGTGGGGCACCAGGGGGTGCCACACCATAGGCTGGCGCGGCCAGCAAGGGGGCCGCGCCACCATGTGGTGTGGGCCACCCCTTGCCCCACTACACCATCTCTTCCTCCCAGCACCTTCTCTCTCCCGAAAAAACTCGTACCAAGTTTCTCTCACTCGTGTTTCTGCTCAAGAACTCGCGATTTTTCGATCTCCTTGCTCAGCCCAGATTTCTGTCTGAAATTTGGCACATTTACTCCTTGGTATGTGACTCCTTTGATTGTCCAATTAGAATTTCATTTGGTTGAGTATATCTTGAATATTTTGCTGCTGTAGATAACATGTTTAGTGAGCTTGCATGCTTGTTCTAAGTGGTAGAAATTAGTTTTGATGCATGTGTAGTACTCTAGCAAGTTCCTATAGTAGTTCCCTTCAATTACACACCTTGAAATCAAATTTTATAATGATTGTTGAAAATTTCAGAAAATGGAAGGAGGTGTGCCCCAATTGAACCAAGAAGAATTGGAAGTCCAGCAAGTTACGAGAGTCAATCGTGAGGAGGGAGTATACCCCTCTTACTACCCATGCGTGGACTTTATGAGAAGTGCGGGGATTTTACAAGATGTGCAAACTCTAATCTCTCGTGCAGGGCTGAGTGGTTTTGTTGAAGGAGAGCCAAGACAATATGCAAAATTAACTATGTCTTTTGTGCAGGACTTCAAGTTCAATTGGTCGCGATCTGACCCCATGGTCCAGTATAAAATTTACAATAAAGCTGTCAACTTGTCATTTAGTGTTTTTTGTGCAGCAATTGGAGTACCGCAATGGGGATCCTGCGAGAAGATCAGGGGAACACCGCGGGAGCTCTCAGATCTTTATACAAGGATTTGTAATGGGAGGAGCCTCTCCAATGATGGTAAGATTAGTAGCATTCAACATCCAGCCATCCGCTACTTTGCCTATTTCATTACAAAGTGCGTCCTTGCAAGAAGGACCGGAGGTAAATTATCTGTCCCAGACTTGGCTTTCTTAGCTGCTGCTTTGCAACAGGATAGGACTTATAATTTGGGTGCTTTAATAGCTTGTAGACTTGCTACTAACCGTGAGAAAGGAGGAATTTGTGGAGGTCTTATCGCCTCTCGCTTATTAGCTATGCATGGTGTAGAACCTCACCATTTAGATATTCCGCTTTCTATAGAGAAGCTTGATGTGGTTTCCATGATTAGACATGAGTTTATTTCAGATGCATCTAGTTTGAACAACCTGCATTATAGGATAACTTTGTATAAGAAAAGTTGGAGTATAACTAAGAAAATTGAAAAACTAGTACGATTGCCTGCACCTGCTTTGTTTAACCTTGATGCCAGGAACGGGTGGTCGATCACAGAAAATGAGCTAAATGCATACATAGAAAGAGAAAGCCGTCGTGCGAGGGAAAATGTGGAGGAGACCGAGGAGCATCCCGACTCTTCATCCGATGCAGCAAGCTCCTCATATCAACATCATGGTCACGTGGAGCCTCCACGATATTCTTCTGCACAGGGGCCCTATTACCACTCCATGTATGATCCACCGGCGTGGAACTCCGACCCTCGTTGGGAATGAACTCCACTTAGGCCAAAAGCCTAAGCTTGGGGGGAGGTATACCGGCATCACTCATTATTTGCATATTATGGTTGCTGGATACTTGTACATACTTGTTTAGTCTCTAGAGTGGTTTTCTAATGAGAGGAGATGATATTTGGGGAAGTGCTGTCCAAAAACAGATTCTGTGCTGTTACCAAAAAATTCGGTGAGCACAGCCAGAACGTTATTTTGAGTTGCCCATTTTTGTGTATGTTCCCCAGGTTGTTATATAACTTTCATTGGTTGAACACTTTTGGTCTGAGCAATGGAAGATTTTTGATTAAATTCGATTTCTGTACTGCTGTCAGGATTTGGTAGATTTCTGTCATCATCCTGCTTTTCCGTGTTTCTGTTAGTTTGCATTCTTTTGTTTCGCTTTGTTTCTTTCCTAAAACACAAAAAGACCAAAAATATTTCTGTTGTTTCTTCACCATTTGTTTATTTGGTACCTTGCTCTTAGTTTGTTTCATTTGCTATCGTTAGTTTGCTATAAGAAAACCCAAAAAGATTTTGCTTTGTTTTGCTTGTTTTCTTTCGTTCTTGTTTCTAATTCGAAAACACCAAAAATATTTGCTGTTCTTCTTTGGTTTGTAAATTTCATCATGAGTTCAATGGTCTTCGGTGGCTGGAGCGTGGTTTTCATTTCATATTATCCAAGCTACACAAGTGAAAAGGCAATAATGACGATCTACGACAATCTGATTGTGGTGAGAGGCTGGTATGAACTCTATTTGTTCTCATTTTTGTACATATACTCATCCATGTGAGCATGCTTAGTTGGTTCTGAGGTATATGTTATTTGAGAAAGTCTAGTAGTTAATGATCTCTCATGTTTAGTTCCAATTTATTAATATGAGTAGCATATGCCATGGATGTTTGCTTGCATTGTTTTATTCATAAGTAAGTATGGCATTGTGGTATCCTCCTCTGAATAATTCATTTATATCGACTTGGCACATGCTCACGCATGCATATGACTGAACAAAAAGTCAATTAAGCCTCGATGATTTATATTGCTTGAGTTCTTGTATCACTTTTATCTTGCTCAGTTGAACTATTTTTGCACAAGCATGATTATGACAGTTACTGCTCTCTTGATTTATCGCTCCCTAGTCTTTGCTAGCCTTCACTTGTCTTGAGCGGTGGCGCCGCTAGTGCTTCCAAACACCTGAAAACCAAGTTGTTCCATAAGTGTCCACCATAAAACACCTATGCATGGCATTTCAAACCATTCCATGTAAATTCTCATGCGCACTACCTTTAAAACTTTCAAAATGCCTCTCAATTTGTGTTAATGTTTCATAGCTCATGAGGAAGTATGTGGTGTTTAGCTTTCAACCTTGTCATTTACTTTTGACGGACTCTCATATTATGGACTAGTGGCACATCCGCTTATCTAATAATTTTGCAAAAAGAGCTGGCAATGGGATTCCCAATCCCAAATTAATTAACTTAAATAGAGACCCTCCTCCATGGTTTGTGATTGTTGGACGGCACCCGAAGGATTCGGTTAGCCATGGCTTGTGCGAGCAAAGGTTGGGGGATTGTCATCATCATAATAAAACTTAAATAAAAAGGCACTCCTTCATGGTATGTGATTGTTGGCGGGCACCCGGGGATTCGGTTAGCCATGGTTTGTGAAAGAAAGGTTGGAAGGAGTGCCAACCAAAAATAAATAAATGGGAGCCGCTCTTGTGAGTCCGGTTGATGAGGTAGTTAGTGTACCCATTACCATTCGTTGACAACAACAAACACCTCTCAAAAATAATTTTACTCCTGCTTTAAATGAAAAGCTCTAGCGCATATTAATCCCTGCTTCTCTGCGAAGGTCAATCTTTTACTTTTTATGTTGTGTCTCCATTCTTTCTTTGAGCACTGTCTTGAGAGCACGACTGTCATTCTTAGTATAATATGCTTGTCTCAAAATATGATTAATTGTAGTATAACTTTGATGCTTTTTATCTTTGACAATCACTATTTCTAGTCTTTCTATGAACTCAAGGGGTGCCTCGGCATTTATGTTTTGCCGATCAAATACAAGCAAGCGAGATACCACTTTATCATATTCTCTTATGAACATTGCAATCTTGCTTATATACATGATTCATGGTGCTTATTATTAATTGTTGGTACCTCTCCATGATTGACATGGCTGTTGGATGATCTTATTTGCATGTATCTCATTATGAACTGCTTAAGTATTAGCCATAGCATAAGAATATATACATCATATGAGCAAATGTGTTCGTGAAAGTTCTTTTATAGCACTCAGTTGTTAACTGAATTGCGAAGACAAGCAATAAGCTAAGCTTGAGGGGAGTTGATACGTCCAAAACGTATCTACTTTTTCCGAACACTTTGCTATTGTTTTGTCTCTAATTGTGTATTTACAGACCTACAACTAACACGGTTAACGCTGTTTTATTGAAATTGCACTCTAGTGTCTCTCGTTTTGTGCAGAAATCCAACTTTCGGAAAATCCTCGAATTTCTTGAGATGGCCCTATTTACCAAAATAGGCGGAAGGGCAGGTCAAGAGGCGGCCCGGGGGCCCCACACCATAAGGCGACGCGACCCGGGGGAGCCCGCGCGGCCTATCGGTGTGGCCCACCGACCGGCCTCAGACGCCCCCCAGACTATTTATCGGGTTCGACCTAAAACGCACGGGGAGAAGTCGACATCGCCAGAAACCCTCCAGAACGCCGCCACATCGCGAAACTCGGTCGCGGGAGCAGTCTCCGTTCTGGCACTCCGCCGGGACGGGGAATTGGAGGAGATCTTCACCGCCATCACCCCCAACGCCTCTCCCTCAACCAGCAATGTTTCCCCCATCCATGTGAGAGTATCCCTCGTTGTAGGCTGAAGGGGATGGTAGAGATTGGAGGAGATTGGTCATGTAATAGTATAAGATTGTTGGGGCATAGTGCCTAGTATCCATTGATGTCACTTTTATGATATTGTTACATGTTATGCTTAATGCTTGTCACTAGGGCACGAGTGCCATGATCTCAGATCCCAGGTTATTGATTCATGAAGATATTAGTTGTTTATGATCTTACCTATAAGTTGTATACACATGTACAGTATGGAACCAATGGCCCTGACAGAAATCGGGACAACCGGAGAGGATGGTAGTGATGTGAGGACCACATGTGTTCACGGTGTTATTAACTGCTGGTACTCTTAAAGGTACCTTAATATCCGATGGTTCCCTAGAGGCCAGGCTGCCACCGGCCGGGTGGTAGGACAAAAGATGTTGTCCAAGTTTCTCATTGCGAGCACGTACGACTAAATGTGGAACACATGCCTATTGATTGATTGGCGTACTTGGATACCGTTTTATTATTCTGCAAATGCCTGGCAGTTATTACATGAGTTTCTCTCTATCCATGCTGCTTAGTTAAATCCGTCCTTTGACCTCTGGTGTTTTCAATCTGCTTTCACAATCCTCTCTGCTGTCTTTATTTCACATGCATTATTTCACTATTTCTTGCCATAAAACTTCTTACCTGCGATAAACTCTTGCGAGCTCACGTCTGTGTTTCCAGTGCAGCTGGGGTGACAACTCCATTGTTAAGGCTGAAACATTCTTGTCTCCCATGTGTCGAGATATTAAATTGGGTAAGCCTTCCCTCGAGAAGACTGTGATCCCTATACTTATGATTATCGGTGCGCCAACAATCTCATGCCATGAAGGCCTTTTTATTTTTAGTTTTATTATGATGACACTCCTCCCACCTTTGCTTTCTCAAGCCACGGCTAACCCGAATCCTTCGGTTGCCGTCCAACAATCACATACCATGGAGGATATTTTTGTTAATTAATTTGGGACTGAATCCCATTGCCAACTCTTTTCGCAATTATTGGATAAGCGGATGAAGCCACTAGTCCATTGGTGAAAGTTGCCCAACAAGATTGAAGATAAACACCACATACTTCCTCATGAGCTATAAAACATTGACACAAATCAGAGGTGATAAATTTTGAATGGTTTAAAGGTAGCTCAAGCAATTTACTTTGGGATGGCAGAGAAATACCATGTAGTAGGTAGGTATGGTGGACACAAATGGCATGAATATTGGCTCAAGTATTTGGATGCATGAGAAGTATCCCTCTCTGATACAAGGTTTAGGCTAGCAAGGTTGACAAACTCAAGTATGAAATGGTGCAGCAAGACTCACATATAAACATATTGTAAGCATTATAAGACTTTACATCGTCTCCTTGTTGTTCAAACACCTCAACCAGAAAATATCTAGACTTAGAGAGACCAATCATGCAAACCAAATTTTAACAAGCTCATGTAATTATTCATTAATGGGTACAAGGTACATGATGCAAGAGCTTAAACAAGATCTATATGAGCACAACAATTGCCAAGTTTCACATTATTCAAGACATTATACCAATTACTACATGTAGCATTTCCCGTTTCCAATCATATAACAATTAACGAAGCAGTTTCAACATCGCCATGAAAATTAAAAGCTAAGAACACATGTGTTCATACGAACCAGCAGAGCGTGTCTCTCCCAAACAATCATTTATTCAAACAAAAACAAAAACAAAAGCATACAGACGCTCAAGTAAAGTATATAAGATGTGACAGAATAACAATATAGTTTCAAGAGAAGGAACCTGATACTTTGTCGATGAAGAAGGGGATGCCTTGGGCATCCCCAAGCTTAGATGCTTGAGTCTTCTTGAAATATGCAGGGATGAACCACCGGGGCATCCCCAAGCTTAGACTTTTCATTCTTCTTGATCGTAGTATATCATCCTCCTCTCTTGACCCTTGAAAACTTCCTTCACACCAAACTTCAAGCAAACTCATTAGAGGGTTAGTGCATAATCAAAATTCACATGTTCAGAGGTGACACAAACATTCTTTTCACTTCTGGACATTGCATAAAGCTACTGACATTAATGGATCAAAGAAATGAATCCAATATAGCAAAAGAGGCAATGCGAAATAAAAGCAGAATCTGTCAAACAGAACAGTCCGTAAAGACGAATTTAAAGCTGGCACCAGACTTGCTCAAATGGAAAAACTCAAAACTAATGAAAGTTGCGTACATATCTGAGGATCACGCTCGTAAATTGGCAGATTTTTCGAATTTTCTACAGAAAACTGTGCCCAGATTCGTGACAGTCAGCAATGCTGTTTCTGTGCAGCGATCCCAAATATAACATCAACTTTGACATAAAAACTTTACTTGGCACAAAAACATGATAAGGAGAGGTTGCTACAGTAGTAAACAACTTCCAAGACACAAATATAAAACAAAGTACTGTAGCAAAATAACACATGGGTTATCTCCCAAGAAGTTCTTTCTTTATAGCCATTAAGATGGGCTCAGCAATTTTGGTGATGCACCCGCAAGAAATAGTATTTGAAGCAAAAGAGAGCTTCAAGAAGCAAATTTGAGCCTAACATGCTTCCTATGCAAAAGAATCTTATACACAAATGAATTCATGAAGAGCAAAGTGGCAAGCATGGATAAAACACGAGTAACTTAAAGATTCTCAACAGAAGGGAAACTTAATATTATTAAGATGCATATAACCATATTCCCTCTCTCATAATAACTTTCAGTAACATCATTGATGAAATCCACAATACCATCACTTAAAACATTCTTATCATGGTTCATATCAGAAGCATCATTAAAGTTATCGCATATGGGAGATAAAGCATTATCAGAGAAAAATATTTCTTCCAAAGCGGAGGAGCTAAAAAGATTATTTTTATGTAAACCAGCTTCCCCAAGCTTAGACTTCTTCATAGCATTAGCAGTAATTGCATTCATACTAATAACATTGCTACTATCATGTAAATAAGGTTCCATAGGTTTTTTAATTTTCGCATCAAACCATCCATGTCTTAAATCAGGAAATAGAATAAGCTCTTTGTTGTCCATTATGCCTAACTAGTGTAAACAAGAAACAAAAAGATGTAATTGCAGAGTCTAAAGGAAATAGCTTCGAGTACACACACAATGGCGCCAGAAAAGTACTGTTACCTGGAACCGGAGCGTGAGTACCTTTTACCTTTCCTCCCCGGCAACGGCGCCAGAAAAGTGCTTGATGTCTGGGAGCTTCTATTCTTGTAGACAGATGTTGGGCCTCCAAGAGCGAGGTTTGTAGAACAGTCGCAAGTTTCCTTAAGTGGATTACCCATTTATCGAACTCCGGGAGGAAGAGGTCAAAGATATCCCTCTCAAGCAACCCAATAATCACAAAGCAAGAAGTCTCTTGTGTCCCCAACACACCAAATACACTTGTCAGGTGTATAGGTGTACTAGTTCGGCGAAGAGATAGTGAAATACAAGTAATATGGATGTATATGAGTGGTAATAGCAATCTGAATAAAATATGGCAGCGAGTAAACATGCAACAAAACAGTAAACAAACGGTGTTTCAGTATTGGAACAAGGCCTAGGGATCATACTTTCACTAGTGGACACTCTCAACATTGATCGCATAATAAATACTTCTTCTCATATGTGCTACATACACTCTTGTTTGATAATGAACATCATTCGTTGAGTAGGGTTACACGAACCCTCAATGCCGGAGTTAACAAGCTCCACAACATTCGATATTCATGTTTAAGTAACCTTAGAGCATAATAGATCATTGCAAAATAAACCAAGAACTAATATAGTGCACACGCTGTCCATATTACACTATGAAGGAGGAATAGATCACATCAATACTATCATAATGATAATTAACTCCACAATCTTCAAGAGATCGTGATCATAGCCTACGACAAGAACCACACGGTGCACACACTAATCACCTTTACACACGTGGAGGAGGAATAGACTACTTTAATAACATCACATGAGTAGCACACAACTAGCAGCGATACAAAGCTCATCATATGGATCTCAATCATGTAAAGCAGCTCATGAGATCATTGTATTGGAGTACAGAGAGAAAGATTAACCACATAGCTACGGTCAGCCCAGGAAGAATTACTCCCTCCTCATCATGGAGGCAGCGATGGCGGTGAAGATGGCGGTGGAGACGGCGGTGGAGATGACTCAGGGGCATTCCCCGTCCGGCAGGGTGCCGGAACAGAGACTGTCCCCCGAATCTTGATTTCGCGATGGCGGCGGCTCTGGAAGGTTTTCTCCGTATCGTGGTTCTCCGTCGGTGTTTTTCGACAGAGGCTTAAATAGGCGAAGAGAGGGAGTCGGAGGGGCCACGGGCTGCCCACACCCTGGGGGCGCCCCCCCTGGCCCGCGCGGGGTGTGGTGCCCCCTGGCTCCCCTCTCATCCTCCTCCGGTGCTCTGGAAGCTTCCGGGAAAATAGGAACCAGGGCGGTGATTTCGTCCGATTCGAGAATTTCGTTACTAGGTTTTCAGAGAAAAACAGCAGAAAACAGCAACTGGCCTTCGGCATCTCGTCAATAGGTTAGTTCCGGAACGCATAATAATGACATATAATGTATAAAATATGTAGATATCATCAATAAAGTGGCATGGAACATAAGAAATTATCGATACGTTGGAGACGTATCGGGTGTTCCATAGATTAGATCTGTTGGTTTATTCGCTGCGGTAGAATTTTGTTTCTATGCAACGAACATCGCACGTGGATCGGATGGTGGGATCCAGCCTATCGCCGCCTAGCCAACCTTCGACACCGCCACGGTGCTCAGCAACCGGTGCCACTAGCAAGACCACAATTGCCCGCCACTGAAGCCGAGGATCCAAACCTGTACAGGACAAAGGACCGAGCGAGCTCGGAGCTCCCGGGGTTGCAGGAGGGGCGCCTCCACCGTGGGGAAACTGCACCACTCCTCAGTCGACATCGAGACGCGCCATCCGCCAGCCCCCGCGACACCTCATCGCCGAGAAATCACTGGAAACGTGCCGCCGCCTGCAGCAAAAATGGCCGCTGCGCAAGTCCCTGCTTCGCCATGCGGTCCTCCAGCGACAGGGGCGGAGAGGGGGAGAGTTTGGAGGGGGCTCAAGGGCCGGCGGTGGTGGGAGCCTCCCGTGACGCCTAGGTTAGGCGGCACGGGGGTTAGGGTTTTTCTACGGCTAACATAATTGTCTAATATATAGGAATATAGGCTTGGACTAGGAAAAAATCTCGTGCGTTGCTACGGCACGCCTCCTGGTGTCTCACTGCTGCAACTCCGTCGTTGCCTAGTGTTGCTCTGGTGCCCCGCTTCTGCTATTCAGGTGAGGCATTAACGACCTCCTGGTGCCCCGACGACCTCCAACGCCAACCACCGTTGCTGATGAAGAACACACAGTTGACGGTGCCTTCGGTTGATCGTATCACCGGTCGCTAGTTTCAGCATCAAAACACACCAGTGGTTTGATCATGATATCCTATGTTAAAATAATGACTGCAGAAACAAAAATATATTGCACATTCAGATTTTTAGGCTTGATGTTGCACAAGGAAACAAAAGCACCATAAAACACTTGCTATATGTTAAGCAAATTCGTAAGTCAACATAAAAAATTGGCTTGTGGTATATCGGAATTTACCATCTCTTGGAGGTCACCGACGGAAGGCTACTCTATCTACGCTTATACAGTCATCGGGTATGGCAACATGGCCAGACCCCTATTGAAGTCTGGCCCTGCAGGCATGGTCATCGACTGCGGCGACTCTTCCAGCGCACGGAACGTGCCTCCGTTGTTAGTTGCGAGATGGTGCAGTTCAGCTACATCCCGTTGTTAGCGATGAGATGGTGCTGCCAGGCGGGTGTTGAGGCTCTGCTTGAGTCCTCAACGTGTGGGTTATGTTCATTTTCCGGTGGCAACCTCCGCTGCCCTGTGAGCGTGCATGTGTGCTGGCTGTGGTTGGCGTCAGGCCAAATTGAGGGGAACTCTTCATGGAATCCAAACAATTATGTAATAGTTAGATCTTTGGGGAGCTTACTATAAGATCACACTTTTGATAACATGACTATAATATGATGTGCCTCCAACTATATTCCAAAAAATAGATACTTGAAGTAAATATCACATCTAGTGTAATTGGACGAATTTGTATGAATGGCTGCAAATTAACCGTGAGAATGGTGTTGTATAATTATCATAATGTGCAATATCAGAAACATATTCAAAAAAATTAATGTAGGAAGATTTTGCTCAATGGACTTAAAGGTTGTGCGGCAGATACTTAATAATTGTTAATTGCTGCTCAATGGTCTGAAAGGTGATGCGGCAAAAATTTAATTGTTAATTGTTGTGTGTGCTCACAATTGGCCAGACAACCTTACTGACCTGGCTTCCAATTACACAAAGCTCATGGGTGATGGATGTCTCCTTCAGTTGTGTAGGCAATCGCTGAAATTTTTATCAATAGAAAATTGCCAGAACAGCCCAGCTGCCAAGAGTATTAAAATTCCACACATGGGCATCATCAGAGCTAAGCATGCACCTCCAAGGCAGGTGCGAATTGAGGAAAAATAATGGATGCAGGACACCAGGAACCCTTCTATCATGTTCAGAACAGGCTGCAACACCTGGTTCATATGGCCTGTACATCAGAGTCGCAGCTGACAGAGAGCGACCACGGACAGTACATCAGACCCCTTTCGGCCAGCGCCCAGTCCACCGGTCGCCAGCACCATCTTTTCTCTTTCTCCTCGAGCTCGTGGCGGCGGCAGTAGCCCAGCATCCAGATCCGCGTGACTGGTTCCTCACCGCTTGCTGAAATCAGAATTTAGTCCTTATGTTCTTTTATATAGGTCTCCATCCGTGTTCTTCTCAAGGTCGCATCTATGGACATCTACCTCCGCCGCAAATTTTCTATCGTTGGCAACCACAATGCAGAGCATCTCTAATGTTATCCATGGATGGAGCACCCCACGACAGCCTTCCTCTGCCGCGACCGCCCAGTTCGCTTCCGCCGTCTGATGTTTGTATCCAAGGATGGAGCACCACACGAACGTCCTTCCTCTGCCGCAACCGCCCAGTTCGCTTCCGCCGTCCCGCGACCCCACTATTTTGGTTGCCGCCCGCCACCCAGGTCCGGGTCATAGGCCCCTCAATTTGCCACTTCGGTCGGCGTGGTCTCATTTGCCTCCTGTCTCGATCGGATCCTCAGCGGATTAAATCTTACAAACTCGATTGATTTGGGCGTGGAAGGGCCTAGATCTCAGGGACGGGGATGTTTTCGCCATTGCTGTGCCGTTCCACCGGCCGGAAGACGTGGGTGTTGCCGGTGGCTGCAGATCGGCGGGGTGGCGGCGGGTTCATAGTGTGGCCTGTCGACGGGCGGGGTGGCGGCGGGTTCGTAGTGTGGCCATCGCCGGGTGGAGGAGGGGATGGTTCAGGGAGCAGAGGCTGGAGATAATAAAATGAGCTTAACCGGTATGGGGGCAATATATGCGATTTGGTGGGAGGCAAAACCGTTTAAAAGTATTGACAAAATTTTGACAGAAGTCTTAGCTCCTTTATTACTACGTACTAATAAGCGTGCACGTACGCACGGTATAAGCAGATGCAGATATACTATAACGTCATTAAATCCTTGAAATTTCAACAAAGTGCATAATCCCTATTTTGTGACTCATAAAAATAATTTGAAATGTCAGTTTACGGTAATCAACTTGCCTCCATGTATCCAAATATCACAAAAATAGAATATAATGCATCAAGTATATGACTTGATGTGGAAATATGAATTGTTTGGTATACCAACTCTGAAGTTTATAATGCTCATGCAGATTCTCTAAATCTAGCTTATATATGCTAATAGTTTATCATGCACATTCATAAAGTCTAAAATAGCGTAACCCGCATGGCTGATTGAACACTCTCATCAGTTGGGACAACATTTGCATAACCTGCCTGCAGTAGAGCTGACGACAGAATCATATTCTCAATTTCTTACCCGAGATTTCTCATTGTACCAAGATAACAGATAGGATATGACTGGAGACTCAATTAATGTAGAGAGAATCCACGGTGAAAGGAGCTTATCTTCCCCTTGCATACAAATCCTCTTGTACCGTGACACACTCAACTTACATCAACTGGGTCACGAATATACTGTATCTGCCGAATCGTAGTAACACACGATCACGCACATGCATAATGCATTCAACTATTTGGAAGCAGAACAATGGTTCTTGATGGCCAAACTGCAGAACCAAGTGCGCGTAGACAGACCACCGACCAGAATTGTTTGTACAGGGAGGACATGCAAAAATACATCTATATCACGGAGACGACGGCAGAGCAGTGAGGGCGATGGGGCCTTATCTGTGCGTGGCTGGCAGACACAATTCGCCGTGTTTCGGGTGGCGAGGCCTGGTCGGCACGAGGCGGCGGTGGCAACCATGCAGTCGAGCTCGCCGTCCGGGACACGGATGTGCCCACACGGAGGACAGATGCGGTGCTGCAGGTGCATTGATCCTACCATGGCGAACGATGGAGCAGAAGTGAGTGTGGGAGTTGGGGGTGGAGGCGACGGACTCAAATTAGATCGCGAGGAGTGCGGTTGTTTGTTTGAGTGATGATTTGCGGTTGTTTGGGAGGATCTAATCCGTTAGATGTGATGGGATAAAAGGCTGAGATCAAATGTTCCTGCCAAGTTTGTGCCTTATAAGTAGTTTAGAATAGATTAGATTAGATAGATAACATATTTGTCCCCAATCATAATTGATCTACGGAAAATATATGCTTACAACACAAAGGCTCAACTTCTTACCGCAAGGTTGAAAGTTGCATTGCATTTTCAATTCCAAAGATGTAAGCTATAGCAGACAAAAGACAAAACGCCATTGAAGCTTTCTGAAACTGAAAAAAGGAGTAGTGTAACCGCAAATTCCGGCAACCATGGTCATATTTGTACTACATCACTACATCCACTGGTAGAAAAAAGGCCTTCCGTCCAGCCCCATTAGTCGCGGAAATGCAAAAACCGCGACCAAAGGTGGATTTAGTCGCGGCTCGGTTGCCCAACCGCGACCAAAGGCCTGGGCCCAGCAGCTCGGTGGCCAGCTGGTGGACGTGAGGGGCTTTAGTCGGTTGGCGAGGCCAACCGCGACTAAATGTCCTCAGGCCTGGCCCAAAGGCCTTTAGTCGTTGGCCAGCCAACGCGACTAAAGCCCTCCCTATATATACCAGCCAGCCCACAGCACTTAGCCATTTGGTGCCCACTTCTCTTCACAAACTTCACAAGGGGGTGTAGGTTTGCTTTTGGCTCTTCTTATGCACACAAGGTGTTTGATGAAATGTCCCAAGAGCATGAAACAAACATGATATGAAGTGTCGGAGCCACACTTGATCGAGCTTCCTCATTTATTTTTTCCTCCTCGATCGCGGTTAGCAACAACACACTTGAACCTTTCATATATATGTGTCATTGATAAAATATGCATATGTGTGTAGTTCATTGTTTAATTTCTATTTAATTAGTTTAACAAATGCATGATGGTTAATTATATATTTTGTATTATAATAATGCAGATGAATCGGCAATGGATGTACGCTAGCCGACTCTCCGGCCACTACGGGTTTGCAAGATTTCCTTGTAGTGGCTAATGCGAACAAGCAGGGGGGTTTTGTTATCTGTCCATGTGTTGACTGTAAGAATCAGAAGGGTTACTCTTCCTCAAGGGAAGTTCACCTGCACCTGATTCGGCATGGTTTCATGCCAAGCTATAATTGTTGGACCAAGCATGGAGAAAGAGGGGTTATAATGGAAGAAGATGAAGAAGAGGATGACATCGATGAAACTATCTTGATCATTTCGGTGATACTTTCATGGATGATGCTGAAGGTGGGGAAGGTGAAGGGGAAGGTGATCAAGAAGAGGCACGTGATGAGCCCGCTGATGATCTTGGTCGGACCATTGCTGATGCACGAGGCGCTGCGAAACTGAAAAGGAGAGGGAGAATTTGGATCGCATGTTAGAGGATCACAAAAAGTCGCTGTACCCAGGATGCGATAATGGTCTGAAAAAGCTGGGCTGCACACTGGATTTGCTGAGATGGAAGGCACAGGAAGGTGTAGCTGACTCGGGATTTGAAAACTTGCTGAAAATGTTGAAGAATATGTTTCCAAAGAATAACGAGTTGCCCTCCAGTACGTATGAAGCAAAGAAGGTTGTCTGCCCTCTAGGTTTAGAGGTTCTGAAGATACATGCATGCATCAACGACTGCATCCTCTACCGCGGTGAATACGAGAATTTGAATGAATGCCCGGTATGCACTGCATTGCGTTATAAGATCAGAGGCGATGACCCTGGTGACGATGTCGAGGGCAGAAACCCAGGAAGAAGGTTCCCGCCAAGGTGATGTGGTATGCTCCTATAATACCACGGTTGAAACGTCTGTTCAGGAACAAAGAGCATGCCAAGTTGTTGCGATGGCACAAAGAGGACCGTAAGTCGGACGGGGAGTTGAGACACCCCGCTGATGGAACGTAATGGAGAAAGATCGACAGAGTTTAAAGATTTTGCAGCTGACGCAAGGAACATAAGATTTGGTCTAAGTACAGATGGCATGAATCCTTTCGGCGAGCAGAGCTCCAGCCATAGCACCTGGCCCGTGACTCTATGCATCTACAACCTTCCTCCTTGGTTGTGCATGAAGCGGAAGTTCATTATGATGCCAGTGCTCATCCAAGGTCCGAAGCAACCCGGCAACGACATCGATGTGTACCTAAGGCCATTAGTTGATGAACTTTTACAGTTGTGGGGCAGACCTGGTGTCCGTGTGTGGGATGAGCACAAAGAAGAGGAATTTGACCTACGAGCGTTGCTTTTCGTACCATCAACGATTGGCCTGCTCTTAGTAACCTTTCGGGACAGTCAAATAAGGGATACAATGCATGCACGCACTGCTTACATGAGACTGAAAGTGTACATTTGCCAAATTGTAAGAAGAACGTGTACATGGGGCATCGTCGATTTCTTCCCAAAAATCATAACGTAAGAAAGCGCGGCAAGCATTACAACGGCAAGGCAGATCGCCGGCCGAAGCCTGCGGAACACACTAGTGCTGAGGTATTTGATATGGTAAAGATTTGAAAGTCATCTTTGGAAAGGGTCTTGGCGGACAATCAGTTCGAAGGGAGCTGACGGGCACGTAGCCATGTGGAAGAAGAAAATCTATATTCTGGGAGCTAGAATATTGGAAAGTCCTAGAAGTCCACTCTGCAATCGCGTGATGCACGTTACGAAGAATATTTGCGTGAACATCCTAAGCTTCTTGGGGCGTGTATGGGAAGTCAAATGATACAAGGAAGCACGGCGGAACCCACGACCAAAGTTTGCAGGAGCCCGATGATTTTGTATCAGGCAGTTTCAAAGGTCGTGCACGACTACGCTCGACCAAAGAAAGAGAGGTCATCTTTTTTGAATGCTTGAGCAGTATGAAGGTCCCTGGATTCTCGTCCAATATAAAGGGAATAATAAACATGGCGAAAAAGTTCCAAAACCTGAAGTCTCACAACTGCCACGTGATTATGACGCAATTTCCGGTTGCATTGAGGGGGCTTCTGCCGGAAAATGTTCGAGTAGCCATTGTGAAGCTATGTGCATTCCCTCAGTACAATCTCTCGAAGGTAATCAATCAGAGTTCTACCATGATTCACAGACGATGTGGTCCAATGTCTTGTCAGTTTCAAGTTGGTGTTCCCATCCTTCTTCGATATTATGACGCACCTCCTGGTTCACCTAGTCGAAGAGATTTCCATTCTCGGTCTGTATTTCTGCATTATGTTTCTGAGAAATTGTCGTATTAAAGAAATATGTTAAGTAACTAGCATAGGTGAAAGAAACAGCCAGGCTGTGGAACTGAAGAGGAGTAATTAGTTTGTGTCCATTTGACTTACACGACACACTTAGCGATTGGTATTCCTCGATCGGCACGAGGGGAGACTAAGTGGAAAAGGCACGATCGGAAGAAATCAACGATATGTATGGACGACCATTCTATGACTGAAGCACACCACACAATTCTGACCAATTCCAGCTTGGTGGCTCCGTACTTTGAGAAACACAAGAATAAACTGCCTTTCGGTGTTAACAGGACTTGAATCCTGGTTAAGAAGACCTGAACTTCTCAAAGGATGGTTGAAAACATTCATGGATGACAATAAAGGTGTAGATCATTGTACATGTTGGCGAGGCTGCTCTGCCGACTATAACGACTTTCCAAAGGTACGAGATAAATGGGAATACATTTTACGATCGCCCAAGATAAAAGAGCACCAACCAAAACGGTGGTGTCCGCTTTGATGCAGCAACAGAGAATGGGCAAAGGTCACATATTACTGGTTACATAGAGGAGATATGGGAACTTGACTATGGACCCTCCTTTAGGGTCCCTTTGTTCCGGTGCAAATGGTTCAAGCTAACAGGAGGTGGGGTAAAGGTGGACCAGCAATACGGAATGACAATGGTGGATTTCAGCAATCTTGTGATTACCTTGGCCCGAACCATTAGTCCTAATGAAAAGATGTATCCAAAGGTTTCTCAAGGACATGAGGTAGCAAGCAAGGGAAACGGAAAGATAAGAAAGCAATCTGGTACATCATACGATGATCCAGCGCCCATTGTTCTTTCGGGGAAAAGAAACATCGTGGGGTGGAGGACAGAACGGATATCAGAAGATTATAATATGTTTGGTGAAATTCCGCCTTTCACACCGATCCAAGCATTAAGTTAAATGATGAGGATGCTCCATGGATACGGCCCAATCATAAGCAAGCAGGGACACAAGGGAAGAAATGATGTGTAATAATTTATTGTACCAAACTTTGTTGAATGGATCATGTGAATTATATTGCCCATGATGTGTTTGGTGTCCATTTTCGAATGATTCGATTGATTCGAGAGATATGCCAGTGATACATGAAATTTGGAGTGATTTAGTACCTCTGCCTAGGCGTATAATATGCATACTCGTAGTCTTCATAGTCGTCCCGTTGTATTGGTAGTCGTCGCCTTCTAAGTTACACACTTAGTCGTAAATGGCTATTCTTTGTCTGATCATTGTCGTCGGGGGCGGCGCCTCGTAGCTAAGCCCAGGGGGGTAGCGCGGGCGGGGGATTATCGCGGCCGTGATGTAGTCCATGGCCCCAGCTCTCAAAGTCTGACCGTACCACACGCCGGCAGCCGGCCCGTGGGAAGTTCCGGGAGGCGGACCGTCCTCCTCATGCCCCACAGCGACGCCCTCTGCGGCAGATTGATGAAGAGCGTCCCAAGTATGTGGTTATCAGAGATGCAGTGATTCACCATCCGCTGTCTCGTGAGGTCGAGTAGTAGTGGTTCGTGATAGCGCTGCCCGACGCAGTACCTGAGGAGGGAGGGACAGCACGCCGCAGCGCTTAAACTCCAGCCCGGAGGCAGAGGCGGCAGGTGGGCAAAAAAAGAGTAGTTCGAGCGCAAAGCTCCTGCCTATTTGGTAGGTTAGAGTGGGTGCGGTGGAAGCCATGAGAGTGATGAGAGATTGGAGAGATGTGATAATGCTGGCCAAGCCGGAGCAACATATATGTAGTAATGGCGGGGAAGAAAGAGGGCGGAAGAAAGAGGTGGCGGGGAAGAAGTTACAGAAGAAAAGGGGGAAAAGGCGGGGAAGAATTGGCGGGAAGAAATGGCCGGAAGAAAGAGGCGGGAAGAAGTGGCGGGAAGAAAGAGGCGGGAAGAAATTGGCGGGAAGAAGAGAAATGCCCGTGATGTGTTTGAAATGAATTAGTTTTATTTTTATGAATTTTTTGATATATTATTTGTATTTTTAACATTTTGAATTGAATTGGTTTTATTTTTCTGACTTTTTTGATATATAATTTGTATTTTTAACATATTGAAATGAATTAGTTTTATTTTTCTGATTTTTTTGATATATAATTTGTATTTTTAACTTATTGAAATGAATTTGTTTTATTTTTCTGATTTTTTGATATATAATTTGTATTTTTAAGATTTTGAATTGAATTAGTTTTATTTTTTTGTTTTTGATATATTATATGTATTTTCACAATTGAAAATGAATTATTTTCACATTGAAAATGAAGGAATTTTGAAAGAGCCTTTGGTCGCGGTTGCTTTATTACTTAGCGACTTATAAAATTTCATGAGGGAACCAAAAAGGGCGAAAAAAGGCCTTTGGTCGCGGTTGTGGCCAACGTGACTAAGAAGGTCATTGCTATATAAATAATCGCGCCGAACCGTCGAGCCACTTCTTCTTCTCAGGCTCGTCGGGCACTCCTCGAAGACGATCTCGACGCCCTCTCAGCCGTCGCGCTGTGCCGCGCCACACGCCGCCGTGTTGCCTCAACTCGTACGTCCCGCCGTACGTCCGCCGCCGCCTCTCGATCCCTCCGCCCGATCCGCGCGCCGCCACCGTGCCGCGCGCGCCGCTGCTCTCGGGCGGGCGTCCGCGCGCAGCGCTCGCGCCGGACGAGAGAGGCGGCTTACGTTGCGCCGCCGCCGCCACGCTGCGCGGCGCACAGCGTGCGGGTGCCCGCTGCGCGTGCCCCGGCGCCCGGCCCGGCCGCCGCCGCCACACGCCGCCGCGATTAGCGGAAACGAGGAATTCATGCGGAGAGGGAGAGAGAAAGAGCGGGGGCGCCGCCTGGCCTTTTTTGTTTTTTTAGTTTTTGTTCTTTTTAATTTTAACTAGTTAATTAGTTTAACAAAAACGGTAAATTTGACTTAACAAAATTTGAGTTATAAATTTCAGTTATAAATTTCAGTTATAATTTTGACTTAATAAAAAAACATATAGTTAACAAACAAAACATATTTTGACTTAATAATTTTTTGTTTTGTCCACTTATAATTAATGAATTAATTAGTAACTATATATATAGTTAACAAAAAAACATAAAACTTGATAATTTTGACTTAATAAAATTTTAAGTGGACAAAAAATTTCTGAATTTTGACTTAACAAAAAATTTCTGAATTTTAAGTGGCCACACAAACCGCGACATATAAATATCCAAAGTAAATTATGTGAAGAACTAATTTGCACCGCCACCGCCACCGACCCCGCGTGTATACGGAGGGGGCGGCGAGGCCCTCGCCTCCCCCTCCGTATACGCGCGGGTTTTTTTCTTTTTTTACGAGAGAGAGGATCGGCACACCGCCACCGCCACCGCCCTTTCGCCACCGCCTCGCCGCCCCCTCCGTATACGGCGAGGGAGGCCTCTATGTGTTGTCCTCGGCACCGCCACCGCCCTTTTGCCACCGCCACCGCCCTCTCTCCTTTTGCCACCGCCCTTTCGACACCGCACTTAAATAATTAGTTTTTACTACATGTTTTCAGGACTGACATATGGCGGACGATAGAGCTGACCCGATTATGGAGAACTATGATCCAGAAATTGAAGAACAGCTATTTGGCATCATAAAAGGCGATATTCCTTATGTGCCGACCGAACAAGATGAAGAGGATATTTCTTCTTATCTGAATCTTGACGGTCAGATGAAGAGCCGCCAGAAGCAAAGATGATGGGAAAAACGTCGATCAACGACGATCTTCAATTGCAAGTAGCCAACCAGCTCCGACGCCGAGGTATATATATATACATTTTGCCTCTGGTGATACAAACTTACTGATTTGAATAAATATGTGTGTACTAACACGCACGACTCTCTTTCTTATTTTAGCCCTCGGCCGGATCGTCGAAAAAATCGAGTACGTCGTCGTCAAAGCGTGGCGCAACCAAGACGCTCAAACCAGGAGAAACATATACCATCGAGGTTGTCGACAGTGCAACCGGCAGGCCGCTGGAGCCCCCGAAGTACGCCACCAAGTTTATCAACCAATGCGGAGCCGTTGTTAGAGACAACATCTCGATCACCCTCCAGGAGTGGAATGAGCCAAAGAAGGCACGTCTTGGTTTCACTTTTGTTGACAAGAGAACTAAAAAGGATTGCTTTCAAAAGCTTATGGAGCATTTCATCCTACCTCCGGAATACCACAAATTCGATGAGGCGGGTAACAAGATTCAGGAAAACAAGGAGAGGAGGAGGCTACTCAAACACTTCGCTCTTGGTAAGATGGCCGATACATTCCGGAAATTCAAGCAGAATCTAGCCCGTGACTATGTCAACCAGAACAAGACTCCGGAATTCAAAGGACAGTATGAGAGACTTGAACATGATTGGCCAGAATTTGTGAAGCAGAAGAAATCGGAGCATTTCATTGAAATATCGAAAAAAAATAAGGAAAATGCGGCTAAGAAGGAGTACAATCATGTTATGGGGCCAGGAGGGTATCGCTTTTGGGAGCCTAAGTGGGAGAAGATGGAGAACGATCTGAGGACGCGAGGAATCCGTCCAGGTACGGAGGGATGGGACCGAAGGGCCAAAAGCTGGTGGTACGGGCATGGGGGAACGCTAGACCCGGAGACAGGGCGTGTGTTTACGGGAACAAAATGTTTAAACCCACCCAAGCCCTTATTGACGCAATGAGGGATGCTCAAGAGGGGAAGATCAAGTTCAACAGAGAGAATGACGCGCTGACAAAAGCCCTCGGGAATCCTGAACACGGAGGACGTGTACGAGGCATGGGGAACATTCCGTGGAAAGAAGGGTTCTCCCAGGACGATGACCCGTACGGTTACAGAAGCCGTAAGAGAAAGTCGGATCGGGATGCCGATGTTGTGGCGCGGTTGGCATCGGAAGTCGATGAGATGAAGAAAACCCTGTCTATACTAGTACAGGAGAGATCGGCAGCTGGGACGCATGAAGATCATCCAGCGGATCTCGGAAGCCAGCAGCGGAGCAGCGTGGCTTCCACGGAGGTCCAGCCGGCTACTGATGCACCGGAGATCCAAATTACTGCACCGGAGCCTCCTCGCTACCCCGTGGACGATGTAAAGGAGATGAAACAATGTCATCTGCATTATCCTACTGGGAACATGTCCACGAAGGTAGCCATCGGCAGTGCTTTGCCATGTGAGCCTGGAGCACTCCACCACAACAATCCCATTGCAGATGGCTATGCTCGTGTCACGGTGGAGGAAATAGTCCCAGGGTTTGAGGACCTGGAGATTGACATTGCTACACCCGAAGGGGAGAGAAGACTTGGAGGTGTCAAGCGCCAGTTCATTCTATGGCAGAAGAAGTTTATCAAGTTTCCAGGCGAGGCGCCAAGGCGAACAAGTCCACCCCCCTCCGGTGGTGGTGGCGGCGGCGGCGGCGGCGGCGGTGGTGGTGGTTCACCTACACCTCCTTCACGTCAGCCGCCGCCGCCCCATTCACCTCCGGCGGGTAAGCAGCCGTCGCCCCCCGGTCCACCTCCGGCGGGTACGCCGCCCCCGGCAAAGAAGAGGAAGCAGTCCTGGACTATTAACCGGACCACTGTGTACCTAGGACCACAAGACTACTTTTGAGACCATCTTAAACCTCTCACCGAGACCCTTATGACCTTAGTGTGGAGGAAAATGCAGCGGTCGTGGCTGCTCAGCATGAGAAATGGCAGGCGGACTGCAAGAAGAAAAGAGAGCCCGAGCCCAAGCCAGTATATTCTGACAAGCAAAAGAAGTGGGCTAAGTCATTTTTGACCGAACCGTCCCAAGCCGCGAAGAATCTGCCTGACTACTATTCACATGAACTTCGTAGGCAAGCATTCATCTTGAAGGAGAAGCAAGAGTTGGCGGAGAAGCAGGAGAAGAAAGCCTCTCATAGTGAAAGTAAAAAAGAGGGGAAACAAGTTGCCCAGCTCGGGGAACAGAGTAAACAATCCATCGCCCCTCTCATAGTGAAAGCCGCCGGTCCGGATGACCCCGAAATCATAGCAGCTGCGGCAAGACAGGGATTGACTGTAGCGAGTGCCATAGAACAAGCGGCCAACTTAGGTCTGACTCTTCGTGCAGTGTTAGGCCTTGATGAGGCAACAATGAAGGACGTAGTAATTACATATGTGTCGAATGGGCCTCTCGTCGAGCCTGCGCAGGAAGAGGATCTACCTCCACAAATGACAGGTCTGCTAAATTGGTACAAGGCTTACATAAAATTAAAAAACGCCAAAGACTATATTTATGCGGAAGTTAGACCTGAGCATCACTTCAAACATTACTATGTACAAATTCATCGGAGTGAATTGTTCCAGCTTTTCAATCTGCACGAGCTCGACAAATCTATCATCAGTTGCTACGTTCTGTAAGTGATTTATTTCTACCCCATCTCGTTCATTGCCTGCACTATATATATATATATATATATATATTGTCCTAATTAACTATCTTGTTGTGTATGCAGAATGAAGGGGAATGCAAAAAAAGGAACATCCATGATGTTGGGTTCATTGACCCACATATCGTTAATTCATATGTGTTACAACATTTTCCCGCCGACATGGAGGCCGACCTGTGGATGTTTTTTTCAAGGCAGGAACTCAAAAGTGATATTCTATTTCCTTACCATTTTGGGTGAGTGTTTCTGTCTTGAGCACATTCTCTTTTGTTTACTCTAATCGATGAGTTAATTATGCATGACTGTGCATGTATCGTGTCCGCAGGTTCCACTGGATTCTGCTAGTAATTCAATTTCACGACTCCACAGTTCTCATCCACGACTCTCTGAATATGAATGCAAAGCTTTCCGACATGAGAAAAATGATGCAGAAGTAATTATATATTTTCATTCACTTGCGCTCTATATCGATCGGCCTATTTTGTTCATTTCCTAATATCAAGTAACTAATAACTCTCTTGTTCATTTAATTTTCTTTGCCTCGTAGGGTTTGGACACGGTTCGTAAACACAAAGGTCGGTGAATTCAAAAAAGAGCTACAGTGGAAAAGGGTAGTGTCTGCGACCCAAGATATTCAGCCAAAGGGGACCAATCTATGTGGATACTATGTTTGTGAGAACATTAGGAGATACACCTCTGAGCGGATTTCGTGTCCGAACAACATTAGCAGGAATAACCTTCGGAAGACGCTTAGTCTAGAAGCTCGCTTCCGACCAATCCAAGAGGAACTAGCTGGATGGATCGCGAAGCAAGTCATCGATCCTATAGGAGAACACTATGTAGAGGACGTAGAACTTCATATGCAGTAAATCATATGTATGGAAACTAGTTCAAAATTGTATATGGTCATCGATATTGAATATATATTGTCAATTCCTCTTGAATTCTTTTTGGTTCTAATTTCAAATTTGTTTGAAATTGTACGTTCATATGCATGTATATGTAGTATAGTAGAATATGTGAAACTCCTTCAAATTAAAATAAAAACTGAGAAAATAAAACAATACAAACTAAAAAAGAAACCGAGGTTTGGGGGAGATAAAACCCCTAAATATAAAACTGATCGCGGTTGGCAGGAGAACTTGCAATAAAGATTCTCATGAAAGAGTGCTGACGGCCGTAGGCGTGCTAGTCGCGGTGTGGGAACCGCGACTAAAGAGGTGGGCTTAGTCGCGTTTGTTTGGTCGCGGTTACATAACCCGCGACCAATGGCGGTGCGAACCGCGACCGAAGCCCCTTTTCCACCAGTGATCATCAGTAAGCCACAATCACAGAGTAGGTGAG
>JAUUTY010001358.1:0-61459 GCA_030979885.1 Lolium multiflorum
TATTGGTAAATGGAATTAGTAAGGAAAACCTTCTTGTTGTGCCCAATTTTATTTCACACTGCTGCTATAAAAGTCATTATGGAGAGATCTTCTCTTCAATTTCTGTTTGGGAAATCTACTACTACTGCAATGGTAGTGGATGAGCGCGAGGTGAGAAGTGATGCATAAAATACCTGTAGAAAATTATTGAGCGTGTTATGAATGCTTACGCTATAGAGGATGGAGCCCACTTCCATCCTGGTGGAAGTCATTCTTTGTTTTTGCATGAGATTATACGGGTTATTCAAATATAAGAGTATTGCTATATGGATAGTGAGGAAGAAACTATTCTCTTTGTCGCTGTCCGGTAAGGCGGCGCATTGTTGGTATAAATTATTGGATAATGGGGATTCTCTTGAATGGAATGATATTGTACCCGGTTTTATTCTAGTTCTACCTCCAAGTGAAATTCATAAGGATCGGAATCGCATATATAATTTTTGGCCTCATGATGGAGAGAGTATTGCCCAAGCTTGGGGGAGATTGAAGTCTTTAATGCTCAAATGCCCCATTCATGAGCTTCCTGGTAATGTTATTATTGATAATTTCTATGCAAGACTTTCTTTTCAAGACAAGACCTTGTTGGATACTTCTTGTTCTGGATCATTTACACGCAACAAAGAAGAGTTTAAAAGGGACCTTCTTGATCGGATCCAAGAAAATACTGAAGGATGGGAGAACGACAAGGATAGAGAATCAGGTATAATTTATGATTATAAATGCATTGAAGCTTTTATGGATACTGATAAATTTCGTAATATGAGTGCTACATATGGTCTTGATTCTCAAGTTGTTGCAAATCTTTACAAAGCTTTTGCCTCTCATTATGAATTGCCTAAGAAGAATTTTGATAAGTATCATGAACCGTATAAAGATAAAATTGATTCATCTATTAATAAATGCGTTGTAGTTGAAACTGCTGATCATGTTATTCCTGAAGCTTATATTGAAAAAACTCCTTTCCCTGCTAAAATGAAGGAGTACTCTGTTATAAATAGTGCGGTTCATAAAAGTGAAAAGAAAACCTGTAGAACCTGAAGAACAAATAAAAGTTGAACCTGCTGTTGCAATAGTTAAAGATCTTGTGACTGAAAATGTGGAGGATGGTCATATTATTTTCTGTGAAGATGCTTCTAATATTGTCTCACATCCTAATAAACCCAAACAAGCTAGTGTTCCTATGCTATCTGTTAAAATTGGTGATCATTGTTATTATGGATTATGTGATATTGGTGCAAGTGTTAGTGCTATTCCGTATGAGCTTTACACGGAGATTATGCACGAAATTGATTCTTGTGAACTTGAAGATATTGATGTGGTTATTCAGCTGGCTAATAGAGAAACTATTTCTCCAATTGGTATTGTTCGAGATGTGGAAGTTTTATGCGGTAAGATTAAATATCCTGCTGACTTTTTGGTACTTGGTTCTGCTGCTAGTGATTATTGTCCTATTATTTTTGGTAGACCTTTTCTAAATACTTGTGGAGCTATTATAGATTGCAAGAAAGAGAAAATTGTTACTAAATTTGCTGGTGAATCTTATGAGTTTAACTTCTCTAAATTTTCCAAAACTCCTTATAAAGCTGATTTGCCTAGTAATGATTTTAAAATGGAGCAATGTGCATCTATTGTTCTTGTTCCTAATAATCCTTTGCAGCAACATTTGGAGGATAGCGAGAGCGAAGCTTTTAGGAAAGAAAGAGATGAGCTTGAGGAAATTTTTCTTCGTCAACCTATTCTCAAGCATGATTTACCGGTGGAAGATTTGGGTACAACACCGCCACCAAAGGAAGATCCTGTTTTTGATTTAAAACCTTTACCTTAATCTTAAATATGCTCATATTGATGATAAGAAAATATATCCTGTTATTATTAGTTCTAAGCTTTCAGAGATTGAGGAAGAAAGGTTATTGGAAATATTGAAGAAGCATCGAGGCGCTATTGGCTACACTCTTGATGATTTGAAGGGGATTTCTCCGTCTATATGCCAACATGCTATTAATATGGAAGATGATGCAAAGCCTGTTGTTGAACCTCAGCGTCGTCTAATTCCGAAGATGAAGGAAGTGGTAAGGAATGAGGTATTACGACTTCTTGAAGCTGGTATTATATATCCTATTGCTGATAGTAGATGGGTTAGTCCTGTGCATTGCGTTCCCAAGAAAGGAGGTATGACTGTTGTGCCTAATGATAATGATGAGCTCATTCCTCAAAGAGTAGTTGTAAGGTATAGAATGTGCATTGATTTTTGAAAAGTTAATAAAGTTACTAAGAAAGATCCATTACCCTTTACCATTTATTGATCAAATGCTAGAAAGATTATCTAAATACTCATTTTTGCTTTCTTGATGGTTATTATGGGTTTTCACAAATTGCTGTTAAAGCTAAAGAGAAAACCACTTTCACTTGTCCATATGGAACTTATGCTTATAAGCATGCCTTTTGGTTTATGTAATACTCTACTGCTACTTTTCAAAGATGCATCTGCTATTTTTCATGGTTTTGTGAAAGTATTGTAGGGTATTCTACATGGATGATTTTTCTATCTATGGGAATTCTTTTGATAGTTGCTTGCAAAACCTTGATAAAGTTTTATGAGAGATGTGAAGAAACTAACCTTGTTCTTAATTGGGAGAAATACCACTTTATGGTTAATGAAGGAATTGTATTGGGACATAAAATTTCTGAAGGTATTGAAGTTGATAGAGCTAAAGTTGAAGCAATTGAGAAGATGCCCTATCCGAGGGATGTTAAAGGTATTCGTAGTGTTCTTGGTCATGCTGGGTTTTATAGGAGATTTATTAAAGATTTCTCCAAGATTTCAAAACCTCTTACTAATCTTCTTCAAAAAGATGTACCTTGATGATTGTAAGGAAGCTTTTGAAACTCTTAAGAAAGCCTTAACAACTGCTCCTATAGTTGAACCCCCTGATTGGAACTTACCCTTTGAAATTATGTGTGATGCTAGTGATTTTGCTGTAGGCGCTGTTCTTGGACAGCGAGTAGATAAAAAACTGAATGTTATTCATTATGCTAGTAAAACTCTTGATGCTGCTCAAAGAAATTATGCTACAACTGAAAAGGAATTGTTAGCTGTAGTCTTTGCTTGTGACAAGTTTAGACCTTATATTGTTGATTCAAAAGTTACAATTCATACTGATCATGCTGCAATTAGATACCTTATGACAAAGAAAGATGCTAAGCCGAGGCTTATTAGATGGGTACTTCTTTTGCAAGAATTTGATTTACATATTGTAGATAGGAAAGGTGCTGATAATCCTGTTGCTGATAATTTGTCTAGATTGGAAAATATTGCTTATGATCCTGTTCCTGTCAATGATAGTTTTCCAAATGAACAATTGGCTGTAATAAAGGTGAGCTCGCAGACGGGTCATGGTATCTTGATTATGCTATTATTGTTTTAGTACTTGCCTCCAACCTTTCAATGTAAAGGAGGAAATTCTTTTTATGATTTGAGGCATTGTTCTAGGATGACCACACTTATATAAAGAGGAGTGGATGGTATTATGCGAAGATGTGTTCCTGAATATGAACAACAGGAGATATTGAGTAAATGTCATGGTAGTGCTTATGGAGGACATCACGCCGGAGAAAGAACCGCGCAAAAGGTTCTACAATCAGGTTTTTATTGGCCAACTCTCTTCAAGGATGCGAGAAAGTTTATTTTATCTTGTGATGAATGCCAAAGGGTTGGTAATATCTCCAGACGCAATGAAATGCCTATGAATTATACTCTTGTTATTGAGCAGTTTGATTGTTGGGGTTGACTTCATGGGACCACTCGTCTTGAGAAGGTAACACTCATACTTATTGCTGACGATTATGTTATAAATGGGTGGAAGCTATACCTACAAAAAGTGTTGATGGTGAGACCTCTTTAAGAATGCTCTTAGATATTATTTTTCCTAGATTTGGAGTACCTAGATATATTATGACTGATGGAGGTTCTCATTTTATTCATGGAGGTTTTAGAAAAACTCTTGCTAAGTATGGTATTAATCATAGAATTGCTTCCGCTTATCATCCTCAAACTAGTGGTCAAGTAGAATTATCAAATAGAGAGATTAAATCTATTTTAGGAAAGACCGTTAATAAAACTAGAAAGAATTGGGCTAGTAAATTGAAGGATGCACTTTGGGCTTATAGAACTGCGTATAAAAATCCCATGGGAATGTCACCTTATAAAATGGTTTATGGGAAAGCTTGTCATTTACCTCTAGAACTAGAGCACAAAGCTTATTGGGCTGTTAGAGAATTAAATAAAGATCCTAAACTTGCCGGTGATAAGAGGTTGTTGCAATTGAGTTCTCTAGATGAATGGAGAAGTGAAGCATATGAAAATGCTAAACTCTTTAAAGAGAAAGTTAAAAAATGGCATGATAGGAGGATTATCAAAAGAGAATTTAATATTGGGGATAAAGTCCTATTGTATCGGTCTCGTCTCAGATTCTTTGCAGGGAAATTACTCTCGAAATGGGAAGGACCATATGTTGTTGAGGAGGTGTATCGTTCAGGAGCAATCAAAATTAGCTCTCTCCAAAGGCAATGCTACGCAAGTGGTGAATGGACAAAGACTCAAGCATTATATCTCGGGTGATTCTTATAATGTTGATGTTGATATTATTCAAGTGGAAACACCGGAAGCTTTTCATCAAAGGACAAATTGTGGAGTCCGCGAACTAAACTTTGAATATAGGTAACGATCTTGGTAATGAAAATGTATTTACTTATCGAACTATATTTTGCTGTTTTGGAAAATACCAGAAATTCGAGATTGAAGCAGGTGAAGGGCAGCACGGAGGGTGCCACCATGAGCGGCGCGGCACGGCTGGGCCCGCGCCGGCCTATGGTTTAACCTCCCGTCGCCCCTTTAAATCTGGTTCGATCTAGTACTTAATTAAGTAAGTGAAAATTTTGCTATATAGTCCCGGACCCTGAAGTCCAAGTATGTAAAATGTTTTAAACATGTTTTGTTTGAGTTATTTTCTGCGAGGATTTGCTTCGGATCTAGAGCCATCATGTCTTCGTCGGAAACTCCGAAGGACAGCTCCAGCAAGGATGTTGGCAACTTGTACATGGAGGAGCTGAGGATGCACCCCAAGGAGTTGCTGCTCGTTGAAGGAGAACTGCAGATCAAGGATGTCCAGGGTCCTAAAGGAGAAGGAAGCTTGGAAGACAGGATGGAGAAGCTAGAACAAGAGGTCTTCAACTACAAGAAGATGGCTGAGCGTGAGGTGGATATCTTCCACAAGATTGTGTCTGAACTCATTGCTGAACAAGAAGGAAACTGCAAAGCTTTGGAGCGACATCCTCTCACTTCACGACACCACCAACAAGCTCCAAGCACAACTCTATGATTTTCAGAATCAGAACTGTGAGTATGAAAACAGGTTTAAATACATAAGCCGTGCTGCTAGTTTCAGGATCCCCGAGACCAAGATGTCGTTTCTTGATGGAGAGCCTCTTCCTTGGAAGTTTGATGACGGGAGTTCATCACCACCATCGCCGCAGGAGTAATTCATCATCATTGGCATCCCCTTGGTTTGTTCCAAGCTTGGGGGAGTGCCGCGGTATCACATTATCACTACCTTTTACTTTTATTGTCAAGTAGTATCATATCATGAGTAGGGAAGTTATCATATAAGATGGGTTGCGTTTGGAAGTATCTCTCCTTTAGTTGGTTATCTATGTATCCGTTGGTATGAGTTATCGTTATGGAATATTAATGAGAAGTCTTATCATTTACATATTGCACATCTTATTTTAGTTTGCAATCTCTATTATATGATTTACCTTGTTGTTAGTATTGGTATCACTTTGGGAGCATAAATCTATTTGGTTTTGGCAAACTTAGCATTGGTCAATAGCAACAACACTTTGAGGTTTAAATAGAAAAGAGAAATACATGTAGATGTTTCATTGTCTTTCTTGTTAGCTCATAGCTTATTATTCTGAAGTTAAAATGCTTACAAGGAAGATGCATGATTGTTTCTATCATATGTATGTTTTCCCTCAACTCTTATGCTTGCTAATTAACCTTGCTAACCAAAGCTGTCTTGAGAGGAATACTTCTCGTGCATCAAACTTAACCCAAACCTATGCCATTTGTATCCACCATGCCTACCTACTACATGGTATTTTATGCCATTCCAATAAATACTTCCTGTGCTACCTTTAAACAATTCAAAACTTAGTATCTACTTATTTGTGTCAATGTTTCATAGCTCATGAGGAAGTATGTAGTGTTTTATCTTTCAATCTTGTTGGGCAATTTCCACCAATGGACTGGTAAACTTGCCAAAACATCCAATAATTTTGCAAGAGGCGGCAATGGGATTCCCAGTCTGATTGATTAAACTAAATGAACCACTCCTCATGGTATGTGATTGATGGGCTTTAAGAAGGATTAGGTTATGCATGGCTTCGCTGTAAGCAAAGGTTGGAGGGAGTGTCATCATCATAATAAAGCTAAAATAAAAGGCACTCCTTCATGGTATGAGATTGTTGGCGGGCAGGATTCGTTTAGCCATGGTTTGTGAAAGAAAGGTTGGAAGGGTGCCACACAAAATGAAAATAATATGGGAGCCGCTCTTGGGAGGTTCGTTTGGCAAGGGGGTTAGAGTGCCCACTACCATTCGTTAACAACAACAAACACCTCTCAAAAATGTTACTTTTATTCTCTTTATGTGATTTCAAAATTGAAAAAGCTCTAGCACATGATTTAATGCCTGCTTCCCTCTGCGAAGGGCCACATGTTTTACTTTATGTTGAGTGGGTAAAACCTATTTCCCTCCATCTCAAGCAAGCATTTGAGTGGTTGTGATCAAACCATTATATTGTGATTTGTTTCATCATGTCTTTTATTCTTCTTTGTTTAGTACAAGTTTTATCCTGAATGAATATAGCTTTGCAAGTTATCAATGATCATGAGAAAACCATTATGATTGAGTATGCAAGTTGTGCCTTATAAACTTTAACATGGGAGCGCTGCTCAATGAGATATAATCTGTTAATTGTTCTCTGACCAAGAACGAAGTTTGCCATCACCAATTATGATTTCTTATGCACCTTTACTTGTGATTACCTTATACTTGTTTCAATATGAGTTATAAGAGATTGTTTACTATAATGTCCTGTGTGAATGAATACTGATGCTTCTTGTCCGTATTTTATTCATCGACTCTTCACTCCATAAACGTGGTCTTGTTTATCGAGCTCGGTTTCGCTTGGGGACAAGCGAAGTCTAAGCCAGAGGTTAATCGATAATTGCATCACTATTTTATATCATAATTTGTTGTTATTCATTGATATATTTCACATTATCGGGACACAATACTTATGTTATTTCATCTAGATTTTGCATGTTTCATCATTGTTGGAGGATCAAGCACCGGAGCCAGGACTGGAAAAAGCACCATGAGCATGATGTTTCGGAAGATCAACTGCGGAAGGAAATTATACCAAAAATCCTATTTTTCAAGATGACGAAGGAAGCCGAGAGGAACGGAGGGGAGCCGAGGGGTGGGCCCACCCCTAGGGCGGCGCGACCGGGCCTGGCTTGGGCCTGTGGTGGGGCCCCGACCCTTACCAACCTCCTTTCTTCGCCAAACCCTTCGTCCCGAAGACCTAAGCCACGGAGGAGTGCCTCGCGAGAATTCTGACCACGCCTGCTGAGCGGAGGAACACGAGAGAGAGAAAAAGAGCTCTCCGGCGGAGCAGGAATCCGCGGGGAAATTTCCTCCCGGGAGGGGAAATCGCGCCATCGACAGGTCGCCGGGCTGGACATCACTTGCCATCACCATCATCCTCATCTCCACCACCATCATCACCGCCGTCATCACCGCTGGACACCGTCACCGCCGTAGCAATTTGGGTTTGATCTTGATTGTTTGATAGGGGAAACTCTCCCGGTATCGATTTCTACTTGTTGTTGATGCTATTGAGTGAAACCATTGAACCAAGTTTATGTTCAGATTGTTATTCATCATCATATCACCTCTGATCATGTTCCATATGATGTCTCGTGAGTAGTTCGTTTAGTTCTTGAGGACATGGGTGAAGTCTAAATGTTAGTAGTGAACTATGGTTGAGTAATATTCAATGGTGTGATATTTAAGTTGTGGTGTTATTCTTCTAGTGGTGTCATGTGAACGTCGACTACATGACACTTCACCATTTATGGGCCTAGGGGAATGCATCTTGTACTCGTTTGCCAATTGCGGGGTTGCCGGAGTGACAGAAACCTAAACCCCCGTTGGTATATCGATGCAGGAGGGATAGGAGGATCTCAGAGTTTAAGGCTGTGGTTAGATTTAATTCTTAATTACTTTCTTGTAGTTGCGGATGCTTGCAAGGGGTATAATCACAAGTATGTATTAGTCCTAGGAAGGGCGGTACATTAGCATAGGTTCACCCACACAACACTTATCACAACAATGAAGATTATTTAGCCGTATGTAGCGAAAGCACTGGACTAAAATCCCCGTGTGTCCTCAAAAACGTTTGGTCATTATAAGTAATCAACCAGCTTGTCCTTTGTGCTAAAAAGTTAGGCCACTACGCTGTATTGCCTCTCGCACTTTACATGCTACGTGCTTTATTCCATTGACACTGTCAGGCTTACAGATACTTGTACGCTTGAGCATTTGTTCGAATCCTTCTTCGAACTGCTTGTCAACACCTTCTGCTCCTCGTTGGGATCGGCATTCTTACTTACGAAGACTGTTGCGATCACCTATACTTGTGGGTCATCAGGGCACTAACTAAAGCCATGATCCCTTGGTGGAGTTTCAGATTTGGACATATATCCTCAATCTCAATTAGAAAATTATTAATTGTTGTTACATGCTTATGCATAAAAGAGGAGTCCATTATCTGTTGTCTATGTTGTCCCGGTATGGATGTCTAAGTTGAAGAATAATCAATAGCGAGAAATCCAATACGAGCTTTCTCCTTAGACCTTTGTACAGGCGGCATAGAGGTACCCCTTTGTGACACTTGGTAAAAACAGTGCATTGTGATGATCCGGTAGTCCAAGCTAATTAGGACAAGGTGCGGGCACTATTAGTACACTATGCATGAGGCTTGCAACTTATAAGATATAATTTACATAACTCATATGCTTTATTACTACCGTTGACAAAATTGTTTCATGTTTTCAAAATCAAAGCTCTAGCACAAATATAGCAATGGATGCTTTTCCTCTATGGAGGACCATTCTTTGCCACTAATGTTGAGTGGGTTCACCTATTTCTCTCCACCTCAAAGAAGCAAACACTTGTGTGAACTATACATTGATTCCTACATACTTGTTTGCACTTATTATATTACTCTATGTTGACAATATCCATGAGATATACATGTTACAAATTGAAAGCAATTAATCTTCTTTGTGTTCAGCCCTTTACTTTGAATTATTGCTTTATGAGTTATCTTATGCAAAACTTATTGATGCTTGTCTTGAAGTACTATTCATGAAAAGTCTTTGCTTTATGATTCACTTGTTTACTCATGTCATATACATTGTTTTGATCGCTGCATTCACTACATATGCTTTACAAATAGTATGATCAAGATTATGATGGCATGTCACTCCAGAAATTATCTGTGTTATCGTTTTACACTGTGCTGGAGGCAAGCAGGCTAAGCACAGGATGCTGATACATCTCAAAGCGTATCGATAATTTCTTATGATCCATGTGCCCCATTATTGATGTTATCTACATGTTTTATGCACACTTTATGTCATATTCGTGTATTTTCTGGAACTAACCTATTAACAATACCGGTACCGATTCTTTATTCTGTTTGTTTTTGGTTTTCAGAAATCCTAGTAATATTCTCGGGGTCAGGTGAAATCAAAGCCCGGGGGCCCTATTTTTCCACAAAGCTTCCGAGAATCGAGGAGAGAGACGAAAGAGGGCACGGGGAGCCAAACCTAGGCGGCGCGGCCCCCCCCTTGGCCACGCCGGCCTATGGTGTGGGCCCCCACATTGCCGCCTCTTGAGCACCTTCCTTCCTGCAAATAGCCTCCAATGGCCCAAAACCCCGGTCGAGGAGCCACGATACGAGAAAGCCTTGCTGAGGACGCCGCCACCGCAGGTCCATCTCGGGGGGATCAGGGAGATCGCCTCCGGCACCCTGCGGAGATCATCTCGGAGGAGACTCTACACCGCCGTGGTCGCCTCCGGAGTGATGGGTGAGTAGTCTCCCCCTGGACTATGGGTCCATGGCATGGCTAGATGGTTGTCTTCTCCCCATTGTGTACTGTCATTGTCGGATCTTGTGAGCTGCCTAACATGATCAAGATCATCTATCTTTTTCTCTATGTTGCGTTTGTTGGGATCCGATGGAGAATGCTTATTATTATGTTGATTATCAAAGTTATATCTCGTGTTGTTTATGATCTTGCATGCTTTCCGTTACTAGTAGATGCTACTGTAGTAGATGTGTAACAGAAGTACTTAATAACCGATAATGGGTTTTATGCATAACGTCAGCACAGGACAGTGATTCTAAAGGTTGTGTTGTCATTTGTTGCCACTAGGGATAAAACATTGATACTATGTCTAAGGATGTAGTTGTTGTTTACATCATTATGCACCATACTTAATGCAATTGTATGTTGCTTTGCAACTTAATATCTTTAAGAGGAATTCGGATGATAACTTGAAGGTGGACTTTTTAGGCATAGATGCGGTTGGATGGCGGTCTATGTACTTTGTCGTAGTGCCCAATTAAATCTCACTATACTCCATCATGATATGTATGTGCATGGTGCCCTCTTTATTTGTCAATTGCCCAGCTGGCAATTTGTTCACCCAACATGCTGTTATCTTATGGGAGAGACACCTCTAGTGAGCTGTGGACGGTCAATTCTCTTTCTTCGAAATACAATCTCTTGCAATGCTTGTTCTCTGTTTTCCTACGAACAATCATCTTCCACAATACGGTTAATCCTTTTGTTACAGCAAGCCGGTGGGATTGACAAACTCACTGTTTCGTTGGGGCAAAGTACTTTGGTTGTGTTGTGCAAGTTCCACGTTGGCGCCTTGTGTTGCGCCGCACTACATCTCGCCGCCATCAACCTTCAACGTGCTTCTTGACTCTACGGTTCGATTAAGCCTTGGTTTCTTACTGAGGGAAACGATTGTGCGCATCACACCTTCCTCTTGGGTTCCCAATGGACGTGTAACCACATGAGTTAACTCTTATGCGAGACTTATTGATGCTTGTCTCAAAAGTACTATTCATGAAAGTCTTTGCTATATGATTCAATTGTTTACTCATTGCATTACCATTGTTTTGATCGCTCCACATCTCATATGCTTTGCAATGGTATGATTAAGATTATGTTAGTAGCATGTCACCTCAGAAATTATCTTTTATCGTTTACCTACTCAAGAGACGAGTAGGAACTAAGCTTGAGGATGCTTGATACGTCTCCAACGTATCTATAATTTCCGATGTTCCATGCTTGTTTTATGACAATACCAACATGTTTTGTTCACACTTTATATCATTTATCGTTTTAAGACAAACCTATTGACGAGGATGCAGAGCCGGTTCTTTTGTTTTTACTGCTGTTTTTGGTTTCAGAAATCCTAGTAAGGAAATATTTCGAATCGAATAAATCCTTTTGAAAGTCTTAGAAATACGCAAACTCGGAGCACGGAGAAAGGCGGAGGGGGTGCCAGGAGACCCCACACCTAAGTGGCTTCGGCTTCAGGGGCGCGCCTATAATTTGGAGCCGTGGCCCCCTCCGGCTCCGATTCTTCGCCTCTTTAAGCCGTCGTGACCTAAAACTTCGCGACACCACTTGGCCAGAACTCCGGAAAGACTCAGGGACACGCCACATGCAGAAACTCCAATTCGGGAGATGAGAAGTCTCTGTTAAGCTGCCGGGATGGGAGTGCCCGGAGCCATCTCCGCGCCGTCTTCCTTGTGTCTTCACGCCATGTTTGCCTCATGATGAGGAGGGAGTAATCCACCCCTGAGGCTGCGGCAGCTATGTGGTTCATCTCTCTCTCATGTACCTCAATACAATAATCTCATGAGCTGCTTTACACATTGGGATTCATATGAGTTTTGTATCACAATTCATCTATGTACTACTCTAGTGATGTTGTTAAAGTAGTCTATTCCTCATGCATGGTGTAAAGGTGACTAGTGTGTGCACCATGTGGTTCTTGTCACGTAGGCTATGATCATGATCTCTTGTGGATTGTGAAGTTAACTATTACTATGATGGTATTGATGTGATCTATTTGGTTATGTTGATCTATCTTGCACTCTAAGGTTATTTAAATATGAACATTGAATATTGTGGAGCTTGTTAACTCCAGCATTGGGGTTCGTGTAATCCTACGCAATATGTTCATCATCCAACAAGAGTGTAGAGTATGCATTTATCTATTATGTTATGTGATCAATGTTGAGAGTGTCCAAGTGAAAGTGTAATCCCTAGGCCTTATTCCTAAATACTGCTATCGCTGCTTGTTTCTTCATTTTACTATGTTACTCTTAACATAATACTACCATCAACTACTGCATGCGACAGGCTATTTTAGCACAGGTGCCTCTTTATCATATATATTCATACACATGTATTTCACTATCTCTTCGCGGAACTAGTGCACCTATAGTGTGTTGGGGACACAAAAGACTTCTTGCTTTGTGGTTGGAGGGGCATTAGAGGGATATCTTTGACCTCTTCCTCACTGAGTTCAATAAACCTTGGGTGATCCACTTAAGGGAAAACTTGCTTCTGTTCTTCTAAAAACCTCTGCTCTTGGAGGCCAACACTGTCTAAAAGAAGTAGACATCAGGGGTAGATACATGATTTTCTGGTTTGAATATGTCTGAACTGTGTTTATCAACTTAATTGATTGCTACTGTATGACATAAGAAGACTACGTACTTTGTTTCATTTTTTTGTTTTTTTAATTTTATGCCCATATATTTGAATCTTTTGGTCAAATCTTAGGTTTGTCCAAGATTTAAATAAGTTTAAATCTGAAAATGAAAAAGGAAGCATGTATCCTTCTTAGTCACTCTAAAATGAAGCTTTTAGGATGTTCTTAAAATTTCCATGTTTAGGCAAACGACTTCTCTTCATATGGACTTAATAAGATCATGAAGTAGATACATGATTTGCTCTGAATTTGGATATACCTAGACCTCGTTTAACTTGAATGCATACGATATGACATAAGAAGACTACGTGCTTTTGTTTTTCATTATTTCTGATTTTTTGAATTTTGTGTGCCACCCATTTGTATCTTGGTCAAATCCTAGGCTTGATAATGATTTAACAAGATTAAATGAAAATGAAAAGGTAAGGCTGGATCCTTCTTAGTCACTCCCAAATTGAAGCTTTTGGGAGCAAAACCACTTCTCTTCCTTATGCTTTAATAAGACGGAGTTTAGGGGTTAGGGTGTATAGATACATGATTTGTCTAGTTTGGATATGTCTAGACCTTGTATCAACTTAATTGGCTTACTATATGACATTAAGAAAACTATTGCTTTGGTTTTCTTGCACAGTTTTCAATTTTGATGCCCATTGAATCTTGTCCAAATCCTAGGTTTGACGAGATAATTTAAACAAACTTAAACATGAATGAAAGGAAGCATGTATCCTGCTGTCACTCTAAAATGAAGTTTTTTGGGAGGTTTTTGAAATTTCATGTTTAGAACTGACCACTTCTCTTCATATGCTTGACTTCATAAGATGAAGTTTAGGTTAGGGGTTTATAGATACATGATTTGTCTAGTTTGAATGTGTCTAGACCTTGTTTATCAACTTTAATGCATACTATTATGAAAACTATTTGCTTTGGTTTTCTTTTTTTTCTTTTTTCAATTTTGATGCCCATTTTAATCTTGTCAAATCCTAGATTTGACCAAGATAATTTAAACAAACTTAAAACATGAATATGAAAAGGGAAGCATGTGTCCTTCTTAGTCACTCTAAAATAAAGTTTTTGGGAAATTTTTTAAGAATTTCATGTTTGAAACCAAAAGCCACTTCTCTTCATACTTGACTTCATAAGGCAGAGTTGGAATGTTGGGGTATGACATGATTTGTCTAGTTTGAATATGCTAGACCTTGTTTATCAACTTTAATACTTACTATATGACATAAAGACTATGTGATTTGATTTTTCATTTTTCTGTTTTTTATTTTTCTGCCATTTGAATCTTGGTCAAAATCTTCCTAGTTTTGACCAAGATTTAGACAAGTTTAACAAGTAAATGAGTTAACTTGGATTTTCTACCTGAATTCATAGGAAACTTTGTTCTAATGCACTATTATAATCAATCGAGTTTTTACACCAACAGGTGTCGTACGTGTGGTGCCCATGCGTGAGGTCCCACACTTCGGTGAGCCTGGAAGTCACGTGCAATAGGTGCCAAACTCCCGACCATCTTCTTTGTCGAAAGCGCCGGGATGCGTGTTGGGCTGTGGGTCATGGATCCTTCGGTTGTCCCTCTCCCCACAAAACACGTCTCTCATTCCTATGAAGCCTCGCTAGAGCTCGCTCAGCTAATCGCTCGCACCTCCTGTCCTTGACAAACCCTGCACAAAAGTCAACATCATCACACGAAAAAGGGGAGACATAATTCTCTCCCTTCTTTTCTCCTTCCGAGTGATCCCTCTTCCTCCGAGTTTCACTCGTCGGGCAAACACACCCATGTGCTGCATAGTGGAGTAATAAAAAGGTAGTACTCGTAGAAAAATCGATATACGAATCTGTAATTAAAATAGGTTAAACTAGGGTTTGGCCCAGTACTACAGATCAAGTAAAAAATCCAACTACGGGGTTTGAACAACACGATTCTAATCCAAGAATTTTTTCGCCTAGGTCACCCAAATGGCCTCAAACTATAGGGTTAGCATCTAGTGCGGTATGTGTGAAAATGTATGCACTATGTGTGCTATAACTTGTATGTCTGTATTTGAACCAAATTTGAATAAGTTTGAAATATTTGAAAAGGGCTTTTGCTTAAACGTTTGAAACCAAAAACCACTTCTCTTCATATGCTTGACTTCATAAAATGGGAGTTTAGCTAGGGTTAGGGGTAGATGCATGATTTTCCTGGTTGAATATGTCTAGACCTTGTTTATCAACTTAATTGAATGCTTACTATATGACATGAAATACTATGTGACTTGTTTTTTATTTTTTGATTTTTTTAAATTTGCTGCCCATTTGAATCTTCTTGGTCAAATCCTAGGTTTGAACATGGTTTAAACAAGTTTAAATCATGAATATGAAAAATTAAGCATCTATATATCCTTCTTAGTCACTCCAAAATGTAGCTCTTGGGAGGTTTTTTCGAAATTTCCATGTTTGAAACCAAAACCACTTCTCTTCATGCATGCTTGACTTCATAAGAAGACAGAGTTTAGGGTTAGGGGTAGATACATGATTTTTCTGGTTTGAATATGTCTAGACCTTGTTTATCAACTTGAATGCTTACTATATATATATGACATAAGAATGTTATGTCCTTTGTTTTTTCATTCTTTTGATTTTTTATGAATTTCCATGCCCATTTGAATCTTTTGGTCAAATCCTAGAGGTTTGACCAAGATTGAAACAAGTTTAAAACATGAAAATGAAAAGGGAAGCTTGTATATCCTTCTTAGTCACTCTAAAATGAAGTTTTTGGGAGGTTTTTGAAATTTCCATGTTTGAAACCCAAAACCACTTCTCTTCATGCTAGACTTCATAAGACAATTTAATTAGGGGTTAGGGGGTAGATACATGATTTGTCTGGTTTGAATATGTCCAAACCTTGCTTGTTTATCAACTTTAATGCTTACTATATGACATAAGAATGCTTACCATATGTTTGAATTTTAAAAGCATATAGTCTTCTTATGTCATATAGTAAGCATTCAAAAGTTTTTCTTTGAGAGAGTAGCATGCATTCAAAAGTTGATAAATAAGATTTGTACATATTCAAACCAGACAAATCATGTATCTACACCCCCTAACCCTAAACTCTGTCTTATGAAGTCAAGCATGAAGAGAAGTGCTTTTGGGTTTCAAACATGGAAATTTCACAAACCTCCCAAAAGCTTCATTTTACAGTGACTAATTAAGGAGGGATCCAGGCTTACCTTTTCATTTTCATTTTTTAAACTTGTTTAAATCTTGATCAAACCTAGGATTTGACCAAGATTCAAATGGGCATAAAAAATCAGGAAAAAATGAAAAAATGAAAAAACAAAACACATATATAGCCTTCTTATGTCATATATATAGTAAGCATTCAATTAAGTTGATAATTTTAAACAAGGTCTATACATATTCAAACCAGAAAAAAGCATGTATCTACCCATGCATATATATATAACCCTATACTTTTGTCTTATGAAGACGTCAAGGATGAAGAAGTGGATTTAGATTTCAAACATGGAAATTTTCAAACCCCAAAACATGTATATATCTACCCCTAAACCTAAACTCTGTCTTATGAAGCCAAGCATGAAGAGAAGTGATTTTGGGTTTCAAACATGAAACTTCAAAAACCTCCCAAAAGCTTCATTTAGAGTGACTAAGAAATCCATGCTTACCTTTTCATTGCCATGTTTTAAACTTGTTTTAACCTTATATGACCAAGATTCAAATGGGAGTAAAAATTCAGAAAAATTCAAAAAAATGAAAAGCAAAGCACATATATAGCCTTCTTGTGCTCCTTATAGTAGCATTCCAAGTTGATAAACAGTCTAGACATATTCAAGCAGAAATATCATGTCATATCTGCTAACCTAAAGCTACTGTCTTATGAAGTCAAACATATGAAGAGAAGCTGAGGTTTTGGGTTTCAAACATAAAATTTCAAGTACCTCCCAAAAGCTTCATTAAGGAAAGTTCATGCTTACAGTTTCATTTTCATGTTTAAACTTGTTTAAATTATCTAATTTGACAAAGATTTAAATAGGCATAAAAAATTCAGAAAAATCAAAAAATGAAAAACCAAGGCATCATAGTCTTCTTATATATCATATAGTAAAAAATTCAAGTTGATAAACAAGGTCTAAGACATATTCAAACCAGAAAAATCATGTGTCCACCTAACCATAAACTCTGTCTTAAGTGGTTTTGGGTTTCAAACATGGAAATTTCCAAAAACCTCCAAAAGCTTCATTTTTAGAGTGACTAAGAAGGATCCATGCTTACCTTTTGGTTTCCATGTTTGAAACCAAAAACCACTTCTCTTCATGCATACTTGACTTCATAAGACAGAGTTTAGCTAGGGTTGGGGGTAGATACATGATTTCCTGGTTTGAATATGTCTAGACCTTGTTTATCAACTTAATTGATTGTTTACTATATACATAAGAAGACTACGTGCCTTGGTTTTCATTTTTGTTTTTTGAATTTTATGCTCATATATTTGAATCTTGGTCAAATCTTAGAGGCGACCAGATTTAAGCTAATTTAACATGAAAATGAAAAGGAAGCATGTATCCTTCTTAGTCACTCTAAAATGAAGCTTTTGGATTTTCAAGTTTCCATGTTTGAAACCAAAAGCGACTTCTCTTCATGCTAGACTTCATAAGATCAACAGGGGTAGATACATGATTTGTCTGGTTTGGATATACCTAGACCTCATTTAACTTGAATGCATACGATATGACATAAAAAGACTGCTTTTGTTTTTCATTATTCTGATTTTTTTAATTTTGTGCCCCCATTTGTATCTTGATCAAATCCTAGGCTTGATAATGATTTAAAACAAGATTAAAAATAAAATACGAGTAAGCATGGATCCTTCTTGATCACTCTAAAATAGAAAACACAGGAGCAAAACCATACTCTTCATAGACCAAACTTGTAAGACGGGTTGGGGTTAGGGTGTATAGATGCATGATTTGTCTGGTTTGGAATATGTCTGAACCTTGTTTATCAACTTGATTGGCTATATGACATAAGAAAACTATTTGCTTTGGTTTCTTTTTCCTGATTTTTACCAATTTTGATGCCCATTTGAATCTTGTCAAATCCTAGGTTTGACCGAGATAATTTAACAAGCTTAAAACATGAATATGAAAGGGGAAGCTCATGTCCTTCTTTGTCCTCTAGAAATAGAAGTTTTTGGGAGGTTTTCAAATTTCCATATTTGAAACTAAAACCACTTCTCTTCATATGTTTGACAGAGTTTCGGGGTTAGGGGTATAGATACATGATTTGTCTAGTTTGGAATGTCTAGACCTTGTTTATCAACTTTAATGCATACTATATCATAAAACTATTTGCTTTGGTTTCTTTTTTGACTTTTTTTTTTGATGCCCTTTTGAATCTTGTCAAATCCTAGGTTTGACCAAGATAATTAAAACAAGTTTAAAAAATATGAAAAGGGGAGCATGTATCCTTCTTAGTCATTCTAAAAATGTAGTTTTTGGGAGGTTTTGAAATTTCCATGTTTGAAACCCAAACCACTTCTCTTCCACATGTGACTTCTGTTCATAAGACGGAGTTTAGGGGTTAGGGGTATAGATGCATGATTGTCTAGTTTAATATGTCTAGACCTTGTTTATCAACTTTAATGCTTACTATATGACATAAGAAGACTATGTGATTTGATTTTTCATTTTTCTGATTTTTATGCGCACTTGTTGAATCTTGGTCAAATCCTAGGTTTAATTAACCAAGATAATAATGTCATGTAAATGAATTAACTTGGATTTCCTGCCCTTGAATCCAAGAAAACTTTGTTCTAATGCACTGTATAATCAATCGAGTTTTTACACCATGGGTATATACTTCGTGTGGGTGCCCCACGCTTAAAGGGTCCACCTTGGTCGACACAAATTAAATGCAATAGATGTAAACTCAGCCATCTTCTTTGTCAGAAAGCGCATCGGATACGTCGTGGAAGTCTGTGGTCATACGGATCCTTCGGTTGTCCTCTCCACAAAAAAAATCTCTCTCATTCTAAGCACTACTTGACTGCGCTCGCACCTCCTGCTCACTGACAAAACCTGCACAAAAGTCAACATCATCACGAAGAGACACCATAATACTCCCATGCTTCTGTCTTCCAGGTGATCCCTCTTCCTAGAGTTTCTCGTGAACTTAGCTCTCCATATGTATAATTGGAGTATTAAAAAGGTAGTGCTAGTAGAAAAATGATGCTCTGAATCTTGTAATTAAATAGGTTCAATAAGGTTTTGGAGTTCACAGATCAAGGAGTTCAAAAAATCGCTACGGGAGTTGGTTCCTTTTGATTCTAATCCAAAATTTTTAAACTAAGTCCCCAGTACTCAAACATAAGTTTAGCATCTAGTGCGGTATGTGTGAAAATGTATGCACTATGTGTTGCTATAACTTGTATGTCTTTCATGTTTGAACAGATTTGAATAAGTTTGACTATTTGAAAAGGAGCTTGACAAACGTTTGAGAGCAAAAACTACTTCTCTTCATTGCATGCTTGACCTGTAAGATAGGTTTAGCTAGGGTTAAGGGGGTGATGCGATTTTCACCAGTTTAGATGTATCTAGACCTTGTTTATCAACTTAATTGAATGTTTACTATATGACATAAGTACTATGTGACTTTTATTTTTGATTTTTTAAAATTTTATACATTTGAATCTTGGCTGTTGGTCAAATCCTAGGGTTGAACATGGTTTAAACAATTTTAAATCATGAATATGAAAAATTAAGCATCTATATATCCTTCTTACTCAAATATGAAGCTCTTGGGAGGGTTTTCAAAATTTCCATGTTTAAATAAGCCACTTCTCTTCATCCATGCTTGACTTCATAAGACAGAGTTTAGGGTTAAGGGTAGATATACATGATATTTCTGGTTTGAATATGTCTAGGCCTTGTTTATCAACTTGAATCTTGCTATATATATGACATAAGAATACTCTATGTCCTTTGTTTTTCATTCTTTTGATTTTTTATGATTTCCATGCCATTTGAATCTTTTGGTCAAATCCCTGGGTTTGACCAGTTGAAGTACAATTTAAAACATACAGAAAATGAAGGCTTGTATATCCTTCTTAGTCACTCCTAAATGAAGTTTTGGGAGGTTTTGAAATTTCCATGTTTGGGCAAAACCACTTCTCATTATATGAACTTCATAAGACAATTTTAATTAGGGAGTTGAGGTAGATACATGATTTATCTGGTTTGAATATGTCAAACCTTGCTTGTTTATCAACTTTAATGCTTACTATATGACATAGATATTACCATATGTTTGAATTTTAAAAGCATATAGTCTTCTTATATCATATATATAGTAAGCATTCAAAAGTTTTTATTTGAGAGAGTAGCATGCACATGCATTAAATTGATAAATAAAGTTTGTGCATATTCAAACCAGACAAAATCATATATCTACACCCTAACCTAAACTTTTGTCTTATGAGGTAAGCATGAGAAATTGCTTTTGGGTTTCAGGTATGGGAATTTCACAAACCTCAAAGCTCATTTTACAGTGACTAATTAAGAAGGATACGAGCACTTTTTCTTTTCATTTTAAGCTAACTTGTTAAATCTTAGACAAACCTAGGATTTGACCAAGATTCAAATGGGCATAAAATAGGAAAAATGAAAAATGAAAAATAAGCACATATACAGCAGCCTTATATGTATATATAATGAAAGCATTCATTGAATTAAATGTTTAAAAGGTCTATACATATTCAAACCGAGAAAAAGCATGTCTTTACACATACTTGCCATACTTATAACCTATGCTTTTGTCTTATGAGAGAGCGTCAAGAGTGAAGAGAAGTGGTTGAGATTTCAAACATGGAATTTCAAAAACCTACAAAACCACTGTATATATCTCTACCTAAACCTAAATGCTCTTGTGATAGCATGAAGAAAGTGATTTTGGGTTTTAAACATGAAATACAAAAACCTCCCAAAAGCTTCATTTTAGAGAGACTAAGAAGATCCATGCTTACCTTTTCATTGCCATGTTTTAAACTTGTTTTAATGTTCAAACCTAGGAGTTGACCAAGATTCAAATGGGAGTAAAAATTCAGAAAAATTCAAAAAAATGAAAAACCAGGCACATATATAAGCAACTACTTATATATATATAGTAAGCATTGATTGATAAACAAGGTCTAGACATATTCAAAGCGAAAATATCATGTCACTGTCACCCCTATTCCTAAACTCATGTCTTGTAGTCAAACATATGAAGAAAGAAGCTGGGGTTTAGTTCAAACATAAAATAAGTACCTTCATTTTAGAGTGAGTAAGGAAGGATTCATGCTTACCATTTCATTTTTCATGCTTTTAAGCCCCGCTTTGAGCCTAGGATTTGACCAAGATTTAAATAGGCACCAAAAATTAAGAAAATCAAAAGGTAAAAACCAAGCACATATATACAACATTACATATAACTTATAGTAAAAATTCAGTTGATAAACCAAAATTAGACATATTCAACAAGAAAAATCATGTATCTACACCCTAACCATAAACTCTGCTCTTAAGTGGTTTTGGGTTGCAAACATGGAAATTTCACAAGCCTCTAAAGCTTCATTTCTAGGTGACTAAGGAGGATCATACTTACCTTTGGTTCGCGTTTGGGAGCAAAAACCACTTCTCTTCCTTGCATGCTTGACTTGTACATGAACAAATTTAGCTAGGGTTAGAAGTGATACGCGTTTCCTAGTTTGAATATGTCTAGACCTTGTTTATCAACTTAATTGATTGCTTACTATATGACGTAAAGACGTGCCTTGGTTTCATTTTTTTGTTTTTTTTTGAATTAGTTCCTTATATTTGAATCTTGGTCAAATCTTAGGTTTGACCAAGATTTCAAACAAGTTTAAGAACATGAAAATGAAAAGGAAGCATGTATCATGTGATCATAAATAAACTTTTGAGATATTCTTGGAAATTTCTGCATGTTTGAGGCTTAAGCGACTTCTCTTCATGCTAGACTTCTTAAGATCGATTAGGGGTAGATGCATGATTTGTCTGGTTTGGATATACTAGACCTGCGTTTAACTTGAATGCTTATGATATGACATAAGAAGACTCATTGCCTTTTGTTTTTCATTATTCTGATTTTTTTGAATTTTTATACTTGCACCATTTGTATCTTGGTCAAATCCTAGAGGCTTGATAATGATTTAAACAAGATTAAAATATGAAAATGCAAAGGTAAACATGGATCCTTCTTAGTCACTCTAAAATGAAGCTTTTGGGGCTTGAACACTTCTGCTTCATAGGCTTGACTTCATAAGGCGGAGTTTAGGGGTTAAGATTGTATAGATACATGAGTTGTCTGGTTTGAATATGTCTGAACCTTGTTTATCAACTAATTGGCTTACTATATGACATAGAAAACTATTTGCTTTGGTTTTCTTTGTTTTTCAATTTTGATGCCCATTTGGATCTTGTCAAATCCTAGGTTTGACCAGGATAATTTAAACAAGCTTAAACATGAATATGAAAAGGCAAGTGATCCTTCTTTGTCACTCTAAAATGAAGGTTTTGGGAGAGTTTTCAAATTTCCATGTTTGAAACCCAAAACCACTTCTCTTCATATGCTTGACTTCGCAAGGCAGATTCGGGGTTAGGGTATGAATACATGATTTATCTAGTTTGAATATGTCTAGACCTTGTTTATCAACACTTGAATGCACTATATGCCATAAGAAAACTATTTGCTTTGGTTTTCTTTCTGACTTTTTTCAATTTTGATGCCCATTTTAATCTTGTCTAAATCCTAGGTTTGACTAAGATAATTTAAACAAGCTTAAAACATGAATATGAAAAGGGGAGCATGTATCCTTCTTAGTCACTCTAAAATGTAGTTTTTGGGAGGGTTTTGAAATTTCATGTTTAGGCAAACCACTTCTCTCTTCTGCTTGACTTCATAAAACGAGTTTAGGGTGGGGAATTTATGAATATGATTTATCTGGTTAATATGTCTAGTTGTGTTTATCAACTAGTATACTATATGACATAAGAAAGACTATGTGATTTGATTTTTCATTTTCTGTTTTTATTTTTCTGCCCATGAATCTTGGTCAAATCCTAGGTTTGACCAAGATTTGAATAAGTTAAAAACATGAATATGAAAAATGGATTTCCTACCCTTGAATACATAGGAAACTTTGTTCTAATGCACTATTATAATCAACCGAGTTTTTACACCAACAGGTCTGTCACTTACGTGTGGTGCCCACGCAGGTCCCACACTTCAGTGAGCACAAGTCACGTGCAATAGGTACGCAAACTCCCAGCCATCTTCTTTGTCAAGAGAAGACGCATCAGATGCGTATTGGAAGTCTGTGGGTCCTTCTGGATCCTTCGGTTGTCCCTCTCACAAAAAAACAAATCTCTCTCATTCTCGGCCTCGCTCGACTCGCTCGCTCGCTGCTCACTGACAAACCCTGCACAAAAGTCAACATCATCACCCGAAAAAGGGGAGACACCATAATGCTCTCCTTCTTCTCTCCTTCCGAGTGATCCCTCTTCCTCCGAGTTTCACTCGACGGGCAAACACCCATGTGCTGCATAGTAATAATAAAAAGGTAGTACTCGTAGAAAAATCGATATACGAATCTGTAATTAAATAGGTTAAACTAGGGTTTTGCCCAGTTCTACAGATCAAGGGTTCAAAAAAATCCAACTACGGGGTTCGAACAACACGATTCTAATCCAAGAATTTTTTCGACCTAGGTCACCCAAATGGCCTCAAACTATAGGGTTAGCATCTAGTGCAGTATGTGTGAAAATGTATGCACTATGTGTGCTATAACTTGTATGTCTTTCATATTTGAACCAAATTTGAATAAGTTTGAAATATTTGAAAAGGGGCTTTTGGCTTAAACGTTTGAAACCAAAAACCACTTCTCTTCATGCATGCTTGACTTCATAAGACAGAGTTTAGCTTAGGGGTAGTAGATGCATGATTTTCCTGGTTTGAATATGTCTAGACCTTGTTTATCAACTTAATTGAATGCTTACTATATGACATAAGAATACTATGTGACTTGTTTTTTATTTTTTGATTTTTTTAAAATTTTATGCCCATTTGAATCTTGGTCAAATCCTAGGTTTGAACATGGTTTAAACAAGTTTAAATCATGAATATGAAAAATTAAGCATCTATATATCCTTCTTACTCACTCCAAAATGTAGCTCTTGGGAGGGTTTTTCGAAATTTCCATGTTTGAAACCAAAACCACTTCTCTTCATGCATGCTTGACTTCATAAGACAGAGTTTAGGGTTAGGGGTAGATATATACATGATTTTCTGGTTTGAATATGTCTAGGCCTTGTTTATCAACTTGAATGCTTACTATATATATATGACATAAGAATGTTATGTCCTTTGGTTTTTCATTCTTTTGATTTTTTATGAATTTCCATGCCCATTTGAATCTTTTGGTCAAATCCTAGAGGTTTGACCAAGATTGAAACAAGTTTAAAACATGAAAATGAAAAGGGAAGCTTGTATATCCTTCTTAGTCACTCTAAAATGAAGTTTTGGGAGGTTTTTGAAATTTCCATGTTTGAAACCCAAAACCACTTCTCTTCATGCTAGACTTCATAAGACAATTTAATTAGGGGTTAGGGGTAGATACATGATTTGTCTGGTTTGAATATGTCCAAACCTTGCTTGTTTATCAACTTTAATGCTTACTATATGACATAAGAATGCTTACCATATGTTTGAATTTTAAAAGCATATAGTCTTCTTATGTCATATAGTAAGCATTCAAAAGTTTTTCTTTGAGAGAGTAGCATGCATTCAAAAGTTGATAAATAAGATTTGTACATATTCAAACCAGACAAATCATGTATCTACACCCCCTAACCCTAAACTCTGTCTTATGAAGTCAAGCATGAAGAGAAGTGCTTTTGGGTTTCAAACATGGAATTTCACAAACTCTAAAAGCTTCAAGCACATGACTAAGAAGGATCCAGGCTTACCTTTTCATTTTCATTTTTTCTTTGTTTGAAATCTTGATCCTAGGATTTGACCAAGATTCAAATGGGCATAAAAAATCAGGAAAAAATGAAAAAATGAAAAAAACAAAGCACATATATAGCCTTCTTATGTCATATATATAGTAAGCATTCAATTAAGTTGATAATTTTAAACAAGGTCTATACATATTCAAACCAGAAAAAAGCATGTATCTACCCATGCATATATATATAACCCTATACTTTTGTCTTATGAAGACGTCAAGGATGAAGAGAAGTGGATTTGGGTTTCAAACATGGAAATTTCAAAAACCTCCCAAAACATGTATATATCTACCCCTAAACCCTAATCTTTGTCTTATGAAGCCAAGCATATGAAGAGAAGTGATTTTGGGTTTCAAACATGGAAACTTCAAAAACCTCCCAAAAGCTTCATTTTAGAGAGACTAAGAATGATCCATGCTTACCTTTTCATTGCCATGTTTTAAACTTGTTTTAACCTTGGTCAAACCTAGGATTTGACCAAGATTCAAATGGGAGTAAAAATTCAGAAAAATTCAAAAAAAATGAAAAACCAAAGCACATATATAGCCTTCTTATGTCATATAGTAAGCATTCAAGTTGATAAACAAGGTCTAGACATATTCAAAGCAGAAATATCATGTATCATATCTACCCCTAACCCTAAACTCTGTCTTATGAAGTCAAACATATGAAGAGAACTGGGGTTTTGGGTTTCAAACATAAAATTTTCAAGTACCTTCATTTTAGAGTGAGTAAGGAAGGATTCATGCTTACCGTTTCATTTTCATGTTTTAAACTTGTTTAAACCTAGGATTTGACCAAGATTTAAATAGGCATAAAAAATTCGAAAGAAATCAAAAAATGAAAAACCAAAGCACATATATATAGCCTTCTTATATCATATAGTAAAAAATTCAAGTTGATAAACAAGGTCTAGACATATTCAAACAAGAAAAATCATGTATCTACACCTAACCATAAACTCTGTCTTAAGTGGTTTTGGGTTTCAAACATGGAAATTTCACAAACCTCCCAAAAGCTTCATTTTACAGTGACTAAGGAGGATCCATGCTTACCTTTTGGCTTAAACGTTTGAAACCAAAAACCACTTCTCTTCATGCATGCTTGACTTCATAAGACAGAGTTTAGCTAGGGTTAGGGGGTAGATACATGATTTCTCCTGGTTTGAATATGTCTAGACCTTGTTTATCAACTTAATTGATTGCTTACTATATGACATAAAAAGACTACGTGCCTTTTTTCATTTTTTGTTTTTTTTGAATTTTATGCTCATATATTTGAATCTTGGTCAAATCTTAGGTTTGACCAAGATTTAAACAAGTTTAAAACATGAAAATGAAAAGGGAAGCATGTATCCTTCTTAGTCACTCTAAAATGAAGCTTTTGGGATGTTCTTGAAATTTCCATGTTTGAAACCCAAAACGACTTCTCTTCATGCTAGACTTCATAAGATCCACAGGGGTAGATACATGATTTGTCTGGTTTGGATATACCTAGACCTCGTTTAACTTGAATGCATACGATATGACATAAGAAGACTACGTGCTTTTGTTTTTCATTATTCTGATTTTTTTGAATTTTGTGCCCACCCATTTGTATCTTGGTCAAATCCTAGGCTTGATAATGATTTAAACAAGATTAAAATATGAAAATGCAAAGGTAAGCATGGATCCTTCTTAGTCACTCTAAAATGAAGCTTTTGGGAGCAAAACCACTTCTCTTCATATGCTTGACTTCATAAGACGGAGTTTAGGGGTTAGGGTGTATAGATACATGATTTGTCTAGTTTGAATATGTCTAGACCTTGTTTATCAACTTAATTGGCTTACTATATGACATAAGAAAACTATTTGCTTTGGTTTTTCTTTTTCCTGATTTTTTCAATTTTGATGCCCATTTGAATCTTGTCAAATCCTAGGTTTGACCGAGATAATTTAAACAAGCTTAAAACATGAATATGAAAAGGGAAGCATGTATCCTTCTTTGTCACTCTAAAATGAAGTTTTTGGGAGGTTTTCAAATTTCCATGTTTGAAACCCAAAACCACTTCTCTTCATATGTTGACTTCATAAGACAGTTCGGGGTTAGGGGTATAGATACATGATTTGTCTAGTTTGAATATGTCTAGACCTTGTTTATCAACTTTAATGCATACTATATGACATAAGAAAACTATTTGCTTTGGTTTTCTTTTTTCTGACTTTTTTTCAATTTTGATGCCCATTTGAATCTTGTCAAATCCTAGGTTTGACCAAGATAATTTAAACAAGCTTAAAACATGAATATGAAAAGGGGAGCATGTATCCTTCTTAGTCACTCTAAAATGTAGTTTTTGGGAGGTTTTTGAAATTTCCATGTTTGAAACCCAAAACCACTTCTCTTCACATGCTTGACTTCATAAGACAGAGTTTAGGGGTTAGGGGTATAGATACATGATTTGTCTGGTTTGAATATGTCTAGACCTTGTTTATCAACTTTAATGCTTACTATATGACATAAGAAGACTATGTGATTTGGTTTTTCATTTTTCTGTTTTTTATTTTTCTGCCCATTTGAATCTTGGTCAAATCCTAGGTTTGACCAAGATTTAGACAAGTTTAACACGTAAATGAGTTAACTTGGATTTCCTACCCTTGAATCCATAGGAAACTTTGTTCTAATGCACTATTATAATCAATCGAGTTTTTACACCAACAGGTCTGTCACTTACGTGTGGTGCCCACGCTTGAGGTCCCACACTTCAGTGAGCACAAGTCACGTGCAATAGGTACGCAAACTCCCAGCCATCTTCTTTGTCAAGAGAAGACGCATCAGGATGCGTATTGGAAGTCTGGGTCCTTCTGGATCCTTCCGTTGTCCCTCTCACAAAAAAACAAATCTCTCTCATTCTCGGCCTACGCTCGACTCGCTCGCTCGCTCGCTCGCACCTCCTGCTCACTGACAAACCTGCACAAAAGTCAACATCATCACCCGAAAAAGGGGAGACACCATAATGCTCTCCCTTCTTCTCTCCTTCCGAGTGATCCCTCTTCCTCCGAGTTTCACTCGACGGGCAAACACCCATGTGCTGCATAGTAATAATAAAAAGGTAGTACTCGTAGAAAAATCGATATACGAATCTGTAATTAAATAGGTTAAACTAGGGTTTTGCCCAGTTCTACAGATCAAGGGTTCAAAAAAATCCAACTACGGGGTTCGAACAACACGATTCTAATCCAAGAATTTTTTCGACCTAGGTCACCCAAATGGCCTCAAACTATAGGGTTAGCATCTAGTGCAGTATGTGTGAAAATGTATGCACTATGTGTGCTATAACTTGTATGTCTTTCATATTTGAACCAAATTTGAATAAGTTTGAAATATTTGAAAAGGGGCTTTTGGCTTAAACGTTTGAAACCAAAAACCACTTCTCTTCATGCATGCTTGACTTCATAAGACAGAGTTTAGCTAGGGTTAGGGGGTGATGCATGATTTTCCTGGTTTGAATATGTCTAGACCTTGTTTATCAACTTAATTGAATGCTTACTATATGACATAAGAATACTATGTGACTTGTTTTTTATTTTTTGATTTTTTTAAAATTTTATGCCCATTTGAATCTTGGTCAAATCCTAGGTTTGAACATGGTTTAAACAAGTTTAAATCATGAATATGAAAAATTAAGCATCTATATATCCTTCTTACTCACTCCAAAATGTAGCTCTTCGGAGGTTTTTTAAAATTTCCATGTTTGAAACCAAAACCACTTCTCTTCATGCATGCTTGACTTCATAAGACAGAGTTTAGGGTTAGGGGTAGATATATACATGATTTTCTGGTTTGAATATGTCTAGGCCTTGTTTATCAACTTGAATGCTTACTATATATATATGACATAAGAATGTTATGTCCTTTGTTTTTTCATTCTTTTGATTTTTTATGAATTTCCATGCCCATTTGAATCTTTTGGTCAAGATTGAAACAAGTTTAAAACATGAAAATGAAAAGGGAAGCTTGTATATCCTTCTTAGTCACTCTAAAATGAAGTTTTTGGGAGGTTTTTGAAATTTCCATGTTTGAAACCCAAACCACTTCTCTTCATGCTAGACTTCATAAGACAATTTAATTAGGGGTTGGGGGTAGATACATGATTTGTCTGGTTTGAATATGTCCAAACCTTGCTTGTTTATCAACTTTAATGCTTACTATATGACATAAGAATGCTTACCATATGTTTGAATTTTAAAAGCATATAGTCTTCTTATGTCATATAGTAAGCATTCAAAAGTTTTTCTTTGAGAGAGTAGCATGCATTCAAAAGTTGATAAATAAGATTTGTACATATTCAAACCAGACAAATCATGTATCTACACCCCCTAACCCTAAACTCTGTCTTATGAAGTCAAGCATGAAGAGAAGTGCTTTTGGGTTTCAAACATGGAAATTTCACAAACCTCCCAAAAGCTCATTTTACAGTGACTAAGAAGGATCCAGGCTTACCTTTTCATTTTCATTTTTTAAACTGCTTGTTTAAATCTTGATCAAACCTAGGATTTGACCAAGATTCAAATGGGCATAAAAAATCAGGAAAAAATGAAAAAATGAAAAAACAAAGCACATATATAGCCTTCTTATGTCATATATATAGTAAGCATTCAATTAAGTTGATAATTTTAAACAAGGTCTATACATATTCAAACCAGAAAAAAGCATGTATCTACCCATGCATATATATATAACCCTATACTTTTGTCTTATGAAGACGTCAAGGATGAAGAGAAGTGGATTTGGGTTTCAAACATGGAAATTTCAAAAACCTCCCAAAACATGTATATATCTACCCCTAAACCCTAATCTTTGTCTTATGAAGCCAAGCATATGAAGAGAAGTGATTTTGGGTTTCAAACATGGAAACTTCAAAAACCTCCCAAAAGCTTCATTTTAGAGAGACTAAGAATGATCCATGCTTACCTTTTCATTGCCATGTTTTAAACTTGTTTTAACCTTGGTCAAACCTAGGATTTGACCAAGATTCAAATGGGAGTAAAAATTCAGAAAAATTCAAAAAAAATGAAAAACCAAAGCACATATATAGCCTTCTTATGTCATATAGTAAGCATTCAAGTTGATAAACAAGGTCTAGACATATTCAAAGCAGAAATATCATGTATCATATCTACCCCTAACCCTAAACTCTGTCTTATGAAGTCAAACATATGAAGAGAACTGGGGTTTTGGGTTTCAAACATAAAATTTTCAAGTACCTTCATTTTAGAGTGAGTAAGGAAGGATTCATGCTTACCGTTTCATTTTCATGTTTTAAACTTGTTTAAACCTAGGATTTGACCAAGATTTAAATAGGCATAAAAAATTCGAAAGAAATCAAAAAATGAAAAACCAAAGCACATATATATAGCCTTCTTATATCATATAGTAAAAAATTCAAGTTGATAAACAAGGTCTAGACATATTCAAACAAGAAAAATCATGTATCTACACCTAACCATAAACTCTGTCTTAAGTGGTTTTGGGTTTCAAACATGGAAATTTCACAAACCTCCCAAAAGCTTCATTTTACAGTGACTAAGGAGGATCCATGCTTACCTTTTGGCTTAAACGTTTGAAACCAAAAACCACTTCTCTTCATGCATGCTTGACTTCATAAGACGAGTTTAGCTAGGGTACGTTAGGGGGTGTAGATACATGATTTTCCTAGTTTGAATATGTCTAGACCTTGTTTATCAACTTAATTGATTGCTTACTATATGACATAAGAAGACTACGTGCCTTGGTTTTCATTTTTTTTTTTTTTGAATTTTTATGCTCATATATTTGAATCTTGGTCAAATCCTAGGTTTGACCAAGATTTAAACAAGTTTAAAACATGAAAATGAAAAGGAAGCATGTATCCTTCTTAGTCACTCTAAAATGAAGCTTTTGGGATGTTCTTGAAATTTCCATGTTTGAAACCCAAAACGACTTCTCCTTCATGCTAGACTTCATAAGATCAACAGGGGTAGATACATGATTTGTCTGGTTTGGATATACCTAGACCTCGTTTAACTTGAATGCATACGATATGACATAAGAAGACTACGTGCTTTTGTTTTTCATTATTCTGATTTTTTTGAATTTTGTGCCCACCCATTTGTATCTTGGTCAAATCCTAGGCTTGATAATGATTTAAACAAGATTAAAATATGAAAATGCAAAGGTAAGCATGGATCCTTCTTAATTAGTCACTCTAAAATGAAGCTTTTGGGAGCAAAACCACTTCTCTTCATATGCTTGACTTCATAAGACGGAGTTTAGGGGTTAGGGGGTATAGATACATGATTTGTCTAGTTTGAATATGTCTAGACCTTGTTTATCAACTTAATTGGCTTACTATATGACATAAGAAAACTATTTGCTTTGGTTTTTCTTTTTTCTGATTTTTTTCAATTTTGATGCCCATTTGAATCTTGTCAAATCCTAGGTTTGACCGAGATAATTTAAACAAGCTTAAAACATGAATATGAAAAGGGAAGCATGTATCCTTCTTTGTCACTCTAAAATGAAGTTTTTGGGAGGTTTTTCAAATTTCCATGTTTGAAACCCAAAACCACTTCTCTTCATATGCTTGACTTCATAAGACAGAGTTCAGGGGTTAGGGGGTATAGATACATGATTTGTCTAGTTTGAATATGTCTAGACCTTGTTTATCAACTTAATTGGCTTACTATATGACATAAGAAAACTATTTGCTTTGGTTTTTCTTTTTTCTGATTTTTTTCAATTTTGATGCCCATTTGAATCTTGTCAAATCCTAGGTTTGACCAAGATAATTTAAACAAGCTTAAAACATGAATATGAAAAGGGAAGCATGTATCCTTCTTAGTCACTCTAAAATGTAGTTTTTGGGAGGTTTTTGAAATTTCCATGTTTGAAACCCAAAACCACATCTCTTCATGCTTGACTTAATTTATAAGACATAGTTTAGGGGTTAGGGGGTAGATACATGATTTGTATGGTTTGATATTTCTAGACCTTGTTTATCAACTTTAATGCTTACTATATGACATAAGATGACTATGTGATTTGGTTTTTCATTTTTCTGTTTTTTATTTTATTTTTCTGCCCATTTGAATCTTGGTCAAATCCTAGGTTTGACCAAGATTTAGACAAGTTTAACACGTGAAAACGAATAAGTAAGCCTGGATCCTTCTTAGTCACTCAAAAATGTACCAATCGATAGATGTGTTAACTTTGCTTCATGGAAATAATAATGTCATGTAAATGAGTTAACTTGGATTTCCTACCCTTGAATCCATAGGAAACTTTGTTCTAATGCACTATTATAATCAACCGAGTTTTTACACCAACAGGTCTGTCACTTACGTGTGGTGCCCACGCTGAGGTCCCACACTTCAGTGAGCACAAGTCACGTGCAATAGGTACGCAAACTCCCAGCCATCTTCTTTGTCAAGAGAAGACGCATCAGGATGCGTATTGGAAGTCTGTGGGTCCTTCTGGATCCTTCGGTTGTCCCTCTCACAAAAAAAAACAAATCTCTCTCATTCTCGGCCTCGCTCGACTCGCTCGCTCGCTCGCTCGCACCTCCTGCTCACTGACAAACCCTGCACAAAAGTCAACATCATCACCCGAAAAAGGGGAGACACCATAATGCTCTCCCTTCTTCTCTCCTTCCGAGTGATCCCTCTTCCTCCGAGTTTCACTCGACGGGCAAACACCCATGTGCTGCATAGTAATAATAAAAAGGTAGTACTCGTAGAAAAATCGATATACGAATCTGTAATTAAATAGGTTAAACTAGGGTTTTGCCCAGTTCTACAGATCAAGGGTTCAAAAAAATCCAACTACGGGGTTCGAACAACACGATTCTAATCCAAGAATTTTTTCGACCTAGGTCACCCAAATGGCCTCAAACTATAGGGTTAGCATCTAGTGCAGTATGTGTGAAAATGTATGCACTATGTGTGCTATAACTTGTATGTCTTTCATATTTGAACCAAATTTGAATAAGTTTGAAATATTTGAAAAGGGGCTTTTGGCTTAAACGTTTGAAACCAAAAACCACTTCTCTTCATGCATGCTTGACTTCATAAGACAGAGTTTAGCTAGGGTTAGGGGGTAGATGCATGATTTTCCTGGTTTGAATATGTCTAGACCTTGTTTATCAACTTAATTGAATGCTTACTATATGACATAAGAATACTATGTGCCTTGTTTTTTATTTTTTGATTTTTTTAAAATTTTATGCCCATTTGAATCTTGGTCAAATCCTAGGTTTGAACATGGTTTAAACAAGTTTAAATCATGAATATGAAAAATTAAGCATCTATATATCCTTCTTAGTCACTCCAAAATGTAGCTCGATCTTGGGAGGGTTTTCGAAATTTCCATGTTTGAAACCAAAAACCACTTCTCTTCATGCATGCTTGACTTCATAAGACAGAGTTTAGGGTTAGGGGTAGATATATACATGATTTTCTGGTTTGAATATGTCTAGACCTTGTTTATCAACTTGAATGCTTACTATATATATATGACATAATAATGTTATGTCCTTTGGTTTTTCATTCTTTTGATTTTTTATGAATTTCCATGCCCATTTGAATCTTTTGGTCAAATCCTAGAGGTTTGACCAAGATTTAAACAAGTTTAAAACATGAAAATGAAAAGGGAAGCTTGTATATCCTTCTTAGTCACTCTAAAATGAAGTTTTTGGGAGGTTTTTGAAATTTCCATGTTTGAAACCCAAAACCACTTCTCTTCATGCTAGACTTCATAAGACAATTTAATTAGGGGTTAGGGGTAGATACATGATTTGTCTGGTTTGAATATGTCCAAACCTTGCTTGTTTATCAACTTGAATGCTTACTATATGACATAAGAATGCTTACCATATGTTTGAATTTTAAAAGCATATAGTCTTCTTATGTCATATAGTAAGCATTCAAAAGTTTTTCTTTGAGAGAGTAGCATGCATTCAAAAGTTGATAAATAAGATTTGGACATATTCAAACCAGACAAATCATGTATCTACACCCCCTAACCCTAAACTCTGTCTTATGAAGTCAAGCATGAAGAGAAGTGCTTTTGGGTTTCAAACATGGAAATTTCACAAACCTCCCAAAAGCTTCATTTTACAGTGACTAAGAAGGATCCAGGCTTACCTTTTCATTTTCATGTTTTAAACTTGTTTAAATCTTGGTCAAACCTAGGATTTGACCAAGATTTAAATGGGCATAAAAAATCAGAAAAAACAGAAAAAATGAAAAACCAAAGAACATAGCCTTCTTATGTCATATAGTAAGCATTCAAGTTGATAAACAAGGTCTAGACATATTCAAACCAGAAAAAGCATGTATCTACCCCTAACCCTAAACTCTGTCTTATGAAGTCAAGCATGAAGAGAAGTGGTTTTGGGTTTCAAACATGGAAATTTCAAAAACCTCGCGAAAGCTTCATTTTAGAGTGACTAAGAAGGATCCATGCTTACCTATTCATTTTCATGTTTTAAACTTGTTTAAACCTTGATAAAACCCAGGATTTTACCTATTTAATCATAGATTCATAGGTCGATTTTTTACTTTTTTATTATTACTATGCAGCACATGTGTGTTTGCCCGTCCAGTGAAACTCGGAGGAAGAGGGATCACACGGAAGGAGAAGAAGGGATAGCAGTCACGGGGCCCCTCTTATTATTTATGGTGTATATCTTTTTTCTGGTGATGTTGACTGTTGTGCAGCGTTTGTCAGTGCGCAGGAGGTGCGAGGCTGCGAGCGAGCGAGTCGAGCGAGGCCGAGAATGAGAGAGATGTTTTTTTCTTTTTCTTTTCCGTGAGAGGGACAACAGAAGGATCCAGAGACGACTTCCACTACGCATCCTGGTGCGCGTCTTCTCTTGACAAAGAAGATGGCTGGGAGTTTGCGTACCTACTATAGTACTACTACACAAGAACCATATACATGTCAAACTTTTCAATCATGACCCACATGCATTTTATGTATATATTCACAACTTTTAATGCATGCATGAAAACTCAGCAAAATATGTGCATTTTGGGTTGTCGCACATAAATGTGCTTTTACTTGTCTGCCACCAATCCAATTTTCATGTGAGGGGGAAACATGACACACGATGGACATTTCCAATGTTTCACGAATTAATTATCTCAATTTGCATCCATATATATATGCGCCTGGTTACTGAAAGATCGAACCAAAGGTGAACTTGAAACGTTTTCATTTTCATGTTTTAAACTTGTTTAAATCTTGGTCAACCCTTGGATTTGACCAAGATTCATAAAAAATTCAAAAACATAGTCTTCTTATGTCATACAGTCAACATTCAAGTTGATAAAACAAGATCTAAACATATTAAAAGAAGAATCATGTATCTACCCCCTAACCCTAAACTCTGTCTTTTGAAGTCAAACATGAAGATACGTGGTTTTGGGTTTACAAGATGGAAATTTCAAAAACCTCAAAAGCTTATTTTGGAGTGACTAAGAAGGATACATGCTTACTTTTTCATTTTCATGTTTTAAACTTGTTTAAAGCTTGGTCAAACCTAGCTAGCTAGGATTTGACCAAGATTCAAGTGCGCATAAAAAATTCGAAAAAACCCCCAAAAATGAAAAACCATAACACATAGTCTTCTTGCGTCACATATATTGTAAGCATTCAAGTGTTGATAAACAATATCTAGACATATCAAACAAGAAAAATCATGTATCTATACCCCTAACCCTAAATTTGTCTTATGAAGTCAAGCATGAAGAGAAGTGGTTTGGGTTTTCAAACATGGAAATTTCGAAAACCGCCCAAAAGCTTCATTTCGGACTGACTAAGAAGGATCCATGCTTACCTTTTCATTTTCATGTTTTAAACTTGTTTAAATTCTTGTTCAAACCTAGGATTTGACCAAGATTCAAATGGGCATAAAAACAATCGAAAAAATCAAAAATGAAAAACCAAAGCACATAGTCTTCTTATGTCACATAGTAAGCCATTCAACTTGATAACAAGGTCTAGACCTATTCAAACCAGAAAAATCATGTATCTACCCCTAACCCTAAACTCATCTGTCTTATGAAGTCAAGCATGAAGAGAAGTGGTTTTGGGTTTCAAACATAGACATTTCAAAAGCCTCCCAAAAGCTTCATTTTGGAGTGACTAAGAAGGATCCATGCTTAATTTTTCATTTTAATGTTTTAAACTTGTTTAAATCTTGGTTAAACCTATGATTTGACCAAAATTTGATTCGGCATAAAAATTCAAAACAAATCAAATAAATGAAAAACCAATGCACATAGTACATCTTCTTATGTCATATACTAAGCATTCAAGTTGATAAGCCAGGTCTAGACATATTCAAACTAGAAAAATCATGTATCTACCCCTAACCCTAAACTCGATTTGTCTTATGAAGTCAATCATGAAGAGGTGTTTTGGGTTTCAGACATGGAAATTTCAAAAACCTTCCAAAAGCTTCATTTTGAAGTTACTAATTAAGAAGGATCACTACAAGAAAAGTTTGGCAACTTTTCTTGTAGTGGATCCAGGCTTAATTTTTCATTTTCATGTTTTAAATTTTGGTCAAACCTAGGATTTGACCAAGATACAAATGGGCATAAAAATTCAGGGTAGCATCATACCCCCCTCCTTCCCGCGTAGAAAAAGTGTTAGGCGAGTAGTAGAATGGCATGACCAACAAGTTTCAAGTAAAATTTTGAATATGACCAAAATATACCAATTGATAGATGTGTTAACTTGGCTTCATGGGTGTGTGACCTAAGATTGAGCCATGGTACATTTTGCCAACAAAGTAGCAATTGAGTTGGCTTTCTACCTTAGTAGGCGTGCATTGGAAGGATGCATTATGCCGGCAAAGTTTTCAAACGTTCAAACTTTTCCGGTTTCTCATACAGTATTTGGCTCCTTGAGAAGCATTGATGTGATCATATAAGGTTATGCAAAACTTCGCCTTTCCCGTACTTGCCCGAGCACTCGACACCCCTCGTCCCATGGCGACTCCTCCAGCCATAGCCCCGTGCACCCAGGCTCCACGACTCAGCCTCGGAGGGGTGTGCGCTAAAAGCTCGCAAATGTCTGTGTGCCATTGGTGTGCGATGAAGCAGGCGGCTCTGTGTCTTGCTGTGGCTAGACTCCTGGCGCCCTTTGATCTAGGAGAGGGAGAGGAGGGAGGGGGTCCCATGAAGCGGCGGTGGCCCAGGTATCGGCGGCAGCCCAGGCAGCAGCGGCAAAGTGGGCTGGTCGGAGCATAGGCATGCGCCGGGGGCGAACCTCGCCGGGTGAGGATGCTTCCATTGTGAAGAAGCACTTGCCATCCAGGGCTTCGGGTTCGCCAACAAACTCAGCGCCTCGGTCCATGGCGTTGCCGTCGTGGGGACGTCGGGGGCGGCGGCGACGTGCTGCAGCCCCAGCCTTTAGTGGGGACCAAAGTGCGACCGACCACATCACGGCGTCGGCAGCATTGGGGATGCCGATGGGCATCCACTGCCACACACAGATTTGGGAGGTTCTGGCCGGGCCGAGTTCCAAACTTCCATCATCGGAGCCGAGGGCTTGGTACTTCAAATTCCGAATCAGGCAATCCTTCGACCCCAATCAGCTTCTGCCTGTGGTCCAAATCCGAGATATCTTGGCGGCAGCTATGCTGGTTAAGCTTAGCCGGACAGCGGCAATCGACGATCTGCAAAACCTAGATGCCTTCCGAGGATTTGCAGCAGCCGTCAATGCACTCGTGGAGGCATCGCATGCTGGTAGCAGCGGCGAATGCGGGTATGTTGTTTTACTCCCTTTGTATGCTTTTGTCATAAAAATCAATTTGCTAATTCTCATTCGATTGAAAATTAGACCCATTCACCATCAACTCTCAAACAGTGGACACTAGTAATATGTAGAACTAGAAATTACACAAGATTTCTGTACTCCTAGTACTATTACTTCGACGCTACATGTTGTTTACACGAGGAAATTGCACAAACTACCGCTTATTGCTGCCTTCGTTGCGTAAAACACTTTTTAAAACTGTAATTTTTTTCCGCACAAACCACCAACTATCGTGTTCTGTTGCAGGGAGGTTCAAATTTAGGATTGAGCTGTTTAAGAGCAAATCAGATGATCGGGGACCACCAACTACTATAGTTTTAATTGCAAATAGAATCGATTTTGCAAAATTATGAAACGCACATAACGTTTGAATTACTACAATTTTTTTGAAGGTTTGATATTTTCATCATTTTTGTGTGAATCTTACACCAAGTAACACAACTTTCAGACGGAATACAAAATATTTTCAAACTTCCTAGATTTGATAGCTCAAATATTTTTAATTACTAGTTTTTCAGTATTTTAAAAAGTCGAAACACTATATTTTGGCTGAATGTTAGAAAATATATTTCATGATTATCCCATATTAGTTAAGAAGTACATAAACTAGTAGTAGTAATAAAGAACAGAGGGAGTTTATGGAGATACATCCATTAAGGGCATGTTAGTGTGTGTTGGTGTATTACTTATGCCTTCTTTGGTTAATACACTTCTCAAGTGATCCCCGCAAACCCTCTATTCTTGCCTAGAATACAAAAACTCCCCATCAAAGTATTAGTGCATTTTTTGGATGAGTATTCGAGAGGATTGGGTGAACACCAAGGATTTGCATAGGAAATTGGTACAATTGAATCCTTGGCTGTTTGATTTGTAGGATTGTTTCCGATAGGAATTTTTCCTAAGGATTTCTTTGCACAGATTCCATAGAAAATTAAACATCTACTCATGCCTCTTTTTAAGAATGCTTTACTTTTCCTATGGTGGAATCAAACAAAGTTTGGATTCTATGAATTCCTATAGGATTGGAGTGGACATGACATTGCAATCCTACATTTCCCTATTCCTACATCTTTCGGTAGGCATTTGCCTAGAATAAATAACCATGTGTATTACGGAGTAGCAATAAAATATAGGTTTATTTCTCTAAAGCATCTTGCACTGTACTAGTACATGGCTTAAGAGACAATATTTTTACCATTTTTTTGCGAGAAGACAATATTATTACCATAGTTACTAAGTACATTTTATTGGATGATGAAGTGATAGCCCTCATCAATGCATTGTGAATTATTAGGGCATGGGTCGCACGTGATTTACGAGTACACCGCACGATCGAGAGCCGCCGTCCCTCTTTGCTTTCTACCGATGCGGCGGAGCTCCTCCCCACACCCACGAATAACTGAAAGCCACAACTGCTGGGGAAAAGTCTTGCGCCGAGAAAATCTACAACCGTGGTTGAGTACATGTGTTTCTTAAGATACGAGTGCTCCAATGCATTTTTTCTTTCCTTTTACTAATTTACCTTGAAAATCCCGCACGTCCACTTATTTGTGGACGGAGGGAGTATCACGCCAAGAGGAAGTAGGACAATAGTGGGCGCTTATAGCCCGCCTACGTGGTACTTTTGCCAGCTGTTGGCTCTTCTATTGTTCTTGCTCTAAAGAAACCCCGATTGTGAAAGGCCAAGGCGTACTTCTTTTGGTCACGCAAAATTCAAAATACTGCCATGGACATTGAATTGACATGACAACACATAGCTTGGGATGTCCAAATTTGCACGTTAGACCAGTGACTTGTTCTTCACCTTTTCAGAGGGAACAGTGACTTTTTATTATGGGTCTATACACTTTCCAAGAAACAGGAGGAGATGCTGTAGAGTGTAGAGGAGCGAAGTCAAGCGCCCCGCCCCCACCTGCCCTATTTCGGTTCACCTCCATCGTCTACCTCCGCCCCCGCCCGCACCAATCGACCACCTTCCATAGCACGCGCCAGTGCCGCCGCCATGCAGCTTTAGAATCAATTCCACCGCCCAGTTTGAGAGCCTCCGTTCTTCATCTTCCCCGCCACCTGCCGCCATCGAACCCAAATTAAACTCCAATCAGTTGAACCCAAACCTCATAGACCCACCCCCTGCCCTGCGATGGCGGCATCGAACAAGGAAAATGATGACTCTGAACTGTTTCAGAAGGTCTTTTCCGAAGGTCCCCTTGAAGAACTCGTAACAAGATGCGACGTCATCACCGCCGCGAGCCTCGTCGGTTCGTCCAAACTATTTTTCGACTCTGCAAATGATAGTGCAACTCTATCTTTTTCTCTCCCGTTTGGCCTCCCATGTGTTCTTCATTCTCACCCGACGAAGGTAGCACGGGATTGCAAGCTGACGCCGCTGGACAGGTTCTCCTCCGACGCTGTGATGCCAGACGGTACGGGTAAGCAGTGGGTAGGTGCCAATGGAGATTGGGTTGCCATGGTTGACACTGGCTTTCCTGCTTGCAAATGGAAACTTGTCAACGTCTACACTCGCCGTGAAATTCCTCTCCCTGTGCCGTTTGAAACCACCCACATTCCAAATATATACCACCACAACCTTCGTGCTATTATATTTCACAAGATATATATTTGCCAAGTTCCCACAGCTGCTGGGGGGTACAAAAATTTCTCTCTTGTTGCTGTTTTTGACATCAGAGTTGCCCTCCTTTGCGGCGAAGATTCTGGATGGACAGTTCTTACAGAGCCCAAGTCCCACATCTTTTACAATTACAGCGATGCAATTCTCCACAATGGGCTTGTGTTTGCCACAACTCATACTGGCACTGTTCACGCATGGAATCCTCAGCAAGCTGGTAATTTTCCTCCGGACGTAGTGTATGATGAGCTTCATTATTCATGGCTGTAAAGATAATTTTAATGCACAAACTTATTAATTTTCGAACCTGACTGATCTGACTTGGAGGCTTGGGGCATATTTGCTTCGGATGAAATTTCATTGGTATTTAGACTTTTTATTCGAGATGATTACCATAGAAAAATTTGAGGATTGTATAATTAGGAGTTTTATTCTCAGATTGAATTATGTTGGATTTTGACCTCTACTTGAACTTCTTGAAATGAATCCTTTGGTTTCCCATGTGATGTACTCAAATACACCAATATGCTGTATTATTGAATGGAAATGCCATTATATCATCCCATCTGAATCCTAATGCGTTTTCCCAATTCTTACGTTTTCAGATTTGTGCAAACCAAACATACCCTTCTTAACAGTAATTTCGTTTTCAAGCAGGTCCTCCGCTGATCGTAGAGCCACCGCCCATTGTGTTTGAATGGCGGTGTGCACTTGATGATGCTCTTGGCCATGATCACGAGGTCGATTATGGCATGTGGTGGTTAGCAAGATCTATAGATGGTTCTAGACTTCTTCTGATCCATACACTGGGCATTGCTGATGAAAGGGAATATTCCTGTAAAGTTTGCCATACTGCTTCTGATCGTCGTGTTCATCATGGTCGCACTGTTGGCAACTATGCTTCTGGGTTTGGTTGCCTGGTGTTCACGAAGGACACTAGTAAGTTAAATGAAGGTATTCCATGGGAAAAGATTGATGACCTTGGAGAATATTCTCTTTTCCTTGGAGTGAACTATCCGATTATGCTGCCATTAGGCGGTGCAGATGTTGTCCCAGGATGTCTGACGAGAAGAAATTGTGTGTACACCTTGCCGAATGAAGCATGGCTTCGCAATTCGCAGCTGCCTGAAATATGCCGATTCAGTCTGAATCGTGAAGATTGCGCCGTTGGTTTCCAAACCAACGCCTTGGAGAAAACATGCAAAACAAAAAAAGATAGGTACCTGGTAAAGACACCGCTTTGGTTCATCCCAAACTTCGCCAACGCCCCGGATTGGAACAAGTGTGATGTTTAATTCTGAAACAGGGCCTGCAGCCATTGTAGCTACTGATAGTATGTAATTTCATAGCTAATGAACGAGGCAATTGTGGTCTACTAATTACAACTGTTTTGTAAAGAGGTGGTCTATAAGTATACCCCTCTCTTCATTGATGCATTTGTGGTCTACATGATGGTACTCTTAAATATATGGGTGTGGCTCCTCAACACATAATGTGGGGGTATTATTGTGTTAAAGTTGAAGGCTTGATCAACTATAGGTTCACTTCTCTAGTTACATTACTAGGTACTCCGGTTGGCTATGTTGTGATGAACACATTGTGTTCTGTTGTTCGGTGAAGACAAAAGTAGAACTATGGTATGCTTATGTTTAAGAGCAAGCGAGGGTTTAGCTTGAGATGTTAAAATTCAGATTTGAACTATTTTTTGATATGGAAATTTGAAATATATATGGTACTGTATATGATTATGTATAACAACAAGCGACGAAAGGGCTGATGCTCCTATTCCTTGTCGGCGGGAGGACTATGTGTGCGGCGACTTGAGCCAAATTAGAAGGCCATAGCTATGTTGATTGGTCCTTGAAGTTGGAGGGGCTAGGATTTCGGATGAGCGGAGTGGGGGAAGTTGTTGCTCATGGAACAAAAGTCCTTAAAATAGTAATGTTAGTATATAGGAGTACAAGGTATATACTTGTACTATTTTAGTACTATAATAAGTATATCGGGTTCATCAAAAAGAATTATCTCGGGTTCACAACCACGTGGGGTCAAGGTGAGGGAAAGTTGGTCAATACCTCTTACCGCTATATCCCCGCCCCAAGTTCTAATGCGCAAGTGCTGTTATTTTTTTAAAGGGAAATAGTGGTTCCTCTCCCCCGGAAACATGCCCCGCATCTCCACCTCCTAGTATCGTAGTACTACTACTGCATCTTCTCCAAAAAAAACCCTCTTCTGTCTCTTTCTCCCGTTCACCCCTCTCTCCCTTGCATTAGATTACCGACTCCAATGAAGCAGAAGCGTAAGGTTGAGGAGATTCCTGATTGCTACCACCAGTCCATGGGGTGGGGCAACCTCCACTACCCACTGGTGGAGAACATAGCCGAGCGGGCGGATATCCTCAGCACTGGTCGCCTCGCTCGAGGCATGATCGGCATGCGGCATGCCATCCGCGGAGCGCATAAGGTTCCGTTCGGTTTACCGAGCCTGCTCCACTGCGACCCCGAGACATGGCCAGACGACCGCGACAATACTGTAAGAGTATTTATTTATTTACTCATCTCGTTTCAGCTTGTGTTTTTTCAATCAACTTTTCTTATTGCCAAACATCATGCATGAATTTAGACTCAACATCATCACCTGATTTGGGAGTACTGTAAGGTTTGCTGCCTTCACTATGCACATGTACTCTTCGGAATTGCTTTATTTATCCATTACATCTGTGCTTCAGTTCTGCACAATCCGCTCTTCATTCTGTCGAATACCTTGCATGCATAGACAATTTTGAAACAAATCCTATTTGCAGGGCATTCACGCGTTGCTGATGCCATTAGACAAGCCGACAGTTCCAGCATTTATCCATACCAAGGAGGAACTGGATGGACATGGACCCATGCACTGGGTGGGTTGTAACGGCGACTGGGTGGCATTTGTCCAGCAGGACGGGCACTTGACGATCCGCAACATATACATATCAGATACTATTATACCTCTTCCATCTCTGCAAGATGCAGGAATTTCTTTGGGCCCTACTAGTGAATGGTGGCATGGCAGCCCACCATTCCTGTTCAAATACAAAATAGATAAAAGTTTGGAACTGCTCAAAGTACGGATCGTCAAGAGGCCGTACAAAGATGATCTAGCAGGGCCATGGCATTACGAGGTAATCGTTGTATTTGACGAATTGATCGCTATCCTACAAGCGCCCCTAGAAAAGGAGTGGAATATCCTGAGAAACCCTGAATTCTTTGATAGAAACAGCTATGTCGATGCCATGGGCATTCCTGGATATGGTACAAGTTCACACCTACATCGTGTATACGCAGTTACATATCCGTATGGAGATGTTCTGGTTTGGGAACCATATACCTGTGGTGAGTCTTTGTTTTATGTCTTAACTAGTAAATGGCATGCTGCACATGTTGGACCAATTACGATTCGCAATACTGATGTATAAAAGTTGCGTTCTAAATGTTGTTCAAACTTTCAATACAACTAATAATTTGGTTATACCATCAAAATAAGTGTGAGCATACAGTTTATAAATATGAACAAAAATTTGGAACCTTTCTTAATCACTATCAAGTGGGACGTGTGATATCGGTGTGAGACTGCTCTGATTTTTCTTCATAATGGAAACATGACGGTTCTAGAAACACGTGGACACTGGTGTGGTATTTTTTTCACGCGAATACCTCTAATCCCAACCGTTAGATTTTGGACACCAACAGTTGGAATTGCTGCTACATGTCTTGTTAAAAACTGGTGCCTTATAGTAGTAGAAAATAGAAGATAGAAGAGAAGAGATAATTTTCAGTGTAGTTCCTACTTGCTGCATTGTGGTTGATCTTTGTGCATTGCAGGGACACATGCAGCCCCGCGTCTCATTGACGCCCCTGTCATTGAAGATGAAGAAGCAGAAGTGGCTGCAATTTTCGCTCAAATCGAGGGAGATGCTGTCATGGAAGATGATGAAGCAAATGTGGCTCAAGGCGATGGAGGTGCCGATGAAGATAATGATGCTGATGAAGAAGAATTAGAAGAAGAAGAATTAGAAGAAGACGAATTTGATGATGAAGAATTAGATGATGATGGTGATAATCATAATTATGAAGATGAAGATGTATTTCTTGGATTTTCTGACCAGCGCACTTGGTTCCTGGCACCAATGAGAGCAGAGTCCATTACTGGTGAATCTGATCTCGCGTGGATTCAGGTTAAAGGTTATCGGCCCATCCTCGGTCCTCCAATATTACATATGGGTAACAAGCTGAGGTCTTATCCTTTGGTACGGTGCTACGTTTTCTTGAGATCTGCCCATACCTTGGACCCTGTAGAAGAGGCAAGGTGGGAAAGATTGAACAATTTGAAGGGGCGTTCTTTATTTCTTGGACTCAATCACCCAATTTTCATGCTACCCCCGCCAGTCGACGCAGAGGCTGCAGAACCAGATTTCCAATTGTTCAAACCTGACTGTGTCTTTGCTACCCACAATCGCGCCCGTGATACATGGATACGTCCAAGGCCAAATTGGTGCAGAATGCACGTCAATGGAGGTCCTGCCATAGGCTCAAGATTGCAGTACAAAAAAGAGAAGATTGAACATAGAGCCGAAGCACCCATGTGGTTCGTCCCAACACTTCCACCTGTTTTTCCTTGAGAAATAAGAGACAGATGGTGACCTTATTTTATAGAGAAAACATAGTGTTCGTGAACTTAACCTCATGAACATTCGCTGTTCGGTTTTTGCTGAAATCAAAATTTTGCAGAGATGAAGATCTTTGTTTGAATCCCGTGCTGAACATATTTTTCACAAATTAGCTACCCGTATTGTGATGAATACATGCTGGTTTGTTGTTTGGTGCAGTAGCAGACATGAAGATCTTTGTCCTGAATACCACAATGGACATCTTTTTTTTCTTCAAAAATTAGCTAAGCTCACGCTATTAGGCGCAAATGCCTATTAAGAGATTTGGTGCTCTTGGGCACCATTGCTCCTGCTATTTTAGAAAAAAATAAAAAATATATTTATTTGTTCAAAAAATTAGAAAAAAATCATGGAGTAGCTAATGAATTGTCCCATAAACGTGCAAAATTTCAGTTTCAAATACAAAAAATTCTGGGCTACACAAAAGTAACAAACGTGTGGATCTGGGTATGCATATTTCAAATCTCCAAATTTCAACAGATTTTGTCTTTTTTGTGTAGTCTACAATATAAAGAATGTCATATTAAAATTTTACACGCTTGTAGGTTACTTTATTTATTATGTCTACATTCATTTTCAGATTTTTTTGAAACAAATATGTATGATATTTGATTTTTTTTAAACAGCAGAGCACTGGTGCCCATTAGCCAAAGACACTTTTCGCAAATGCCTTCAATAAAGGAACGGATGGTGACCTTATTTTATAGAGAAACCATAGTGTTTGTGAACTTAAAGTCATGAACACACGCTGTTCGGTTTTTGGTGAAATCAAAATTTAGCAGAGATGAAGATCTTTGTTTGAATCCCGTGATGAACACATTTTTCCTAAATTAGCTACCAGTATTGTGATGAATACATGCCGGTCTGTTTTTCGGTGGAGTAGCAGACATGCAGGGGATCGAAAGAAACGGCAAAGTAGCCAGAAATCAGGGGTCAAATATAAATTCGAGAAAGGAAACGTTTATTCAACAGTCAGGCTGACATGTGGGACGTATCTTGCAGCCGCGGCCTCAACATTTATCATTCAGAGAGGATGACATGTGGGACCCACGAACCAGCATCGTTCTCGACGTTTCTCAAAGGGGGCAGGAGATCGAAAGAAAAAGGCAAGTAGCTCGAAATCAGGTGTCCAAAAAATCCAAGAAAGGAAAGGTTTATCGCACAAAGAGGCTGACATATTGTACCCAGTTTGCAGCAGCGTCATCAACGTTTCAAAGGCGGTGGAGTTCGAAAGAAAAAGGCAAATAGCCAGAAATTAGGGGTCAAAAATAAATCCAGCAAAGGAAACTTTTATCGTACAAAGAGGCTGACATGTGGGACCCAGCCAGCAGCGTCCTCAACGTTTCTAAGGTGGCAGGCAATGGAAAAAAGGCAAATAGCCAGAAATTAGGGGTCAAAAATAAATGCAACAATAGAAACTCTTATTGTTCATAGAGGCTGACATGTTGGACCCATGAGCCAGCAGGGCCCTCAACGTTTCAAAGGCGTCACGGGATCAAAAGAAAAGAACCAAGTAGTCATTAATTAGGTGTCAAAAATAAATCCAAGAAAGTAAATGTTTTACTTTTCATAGAGGCTGTCATATGGGACCCATGAGCCAGCAGCGTCCTCAACGTTTCTAAGGCGGCTGGGGATCGAAAAAAAAGCGAAGTAGCCATTAATTAGGGGTCAACAATAAATCCAAGAAAAGAAATGTTTATTGTTCTTAGAGGCTGACATGTGGGAGCTATGCGCCAGCAGCGTCCTCATCGTTTCAAAGGCGGTCGGGGATCCAAAGAAAAAGGCAAATAGCCAGAAATCAGGGGTAAAAAAAATCCAAGAAAAGAAATATTATTGTTCATAGAGGCTGGCATGTGGGACCCATGAGCCAGCAGCGTCCACAATTTCAAAGGCGGCACAGGATCGAAAGAAAAAGGCAAGTGACCAAAAATCAGGGGGTAAAAAATCCAAGAAAAAAACTTTATTGTACATAGAGGATGACATGCGGGTCCCATGAGCCAACAACTTACTCGTCGTTTCAGAGGGCCGAGGCGGCATGAGATCGAAAGAAAAAGGAAAGTGACCAAATATCAGGAGCAAAAAATAATCCATGAAAAGAAACTTTCATTGTACATAGAGGATGACATAGGGTCCCATGTTGTAGCAGCGGTCTGAACGTTTCAAAGACGGCATGAGATCGAAAGAAAAAGGCAAGTGACCAAATATCAGGAGCCAAAAATAATCCAAGAAAAGAAACTTTTATTGTACCTTTGAGAGTCGGCATGAGATTGAAAGAAAAAGGCAAGTGACCAAATATCAGGAGCCAAAAACCTAGAAAAGAAACTTTTATTGTACATAGAGTATGACATGCGGGTCCCATGACGCTGCAGCATCCTCAACGTTTCCAAGGCGGCAGGGGATCAAATGAAAAGGAAATAGCCAAAAAGCAGAGGGTGAAAAAAATCGAAGAAAAGAAACTTTTATTGTTCATAGTGGATGACATGTGGGACCCATGAGGCAGCAGCATCCTCAACGTTTCCAAGCAGCAGGGGATCGAAAGAAAAAGGAAATAGCCAAAAATCAGAGCGTGAAAAATAATCCAAGAAAAGAAACTTTTATTTTACATAGAGGATGACATGTGGGTCCCATTTTGCAGCAGCGGTCTCAACGTTTCAAATGCGGCTTGAGATCAAAAGAAAACGAAAGTAGCCCGAAATTAGGGGGAATAAAACTCCAAGAAAAGAAAGTTTTTTGTACATAGAGGATGACATACGGGTCCCAAGGCGGCAGGGGAACAAAAGAAAAAGGAAATAGCCAAAAATCAGAGGGGTGAAAAAAAATCCAAGAAAAAAGAAACTTTTAGAGTTCATAGTTCATAGAGGATGACATGCGGGTCCCATGAGGCAGCAGCGTCCACAACGTTTCCAAGGCGGCACACAGGACCAAAAGAAAAAGGATGTACCCCTGCTGGGCCTTTTGATCAAAAAATAATCCAAGATAAGGAAGATATAAATTGGGGCTGCCTGGCCATCTGGGCCTTCTAACCTGCTGGACGTCTTTTGACTCGTACAATTTCAGCCCACTCCAAAACAAGAAAGTCCTATGCTTCGCAAAAACAAAACAAAAACAAGGAGATTCATATTAGTTCGTTTATGTAAAAATAAAGATTTAATTTATCCGTTTGCAATAGCTCAGAGCGAAATACACTTTTTATTGTCTGTAAAATAATCAAGATATCACATGTTTCTTGTACGGGGAGGCTGACATCGGGACCCATGAGCCAGCAGCGTCGTCAAAGTTTTAAAGGCGGCAGGGGATCGAAAGAAAAAATAAATCAAAAATCAGTTGGTAAAAAAATCGAAGAAAAGAAACATTTATCGTTCTGAGAGGATGACATGCGGGACCCATGTGGCAGCAGCATCCTCAACGTTTCCAAGGCAGCACGGGATCCAAAAAAAGGCAAAATAGCCAGAAATTAGGGGTCAAAATAACTCCAAGAAAAGAAAGGTTTATCGTCCATAGAGGCTGACATGTGGGACCCATTAGCGAGCAGATTCTTCAACGTTCAAAGGCGGCAGGGGATCAAAAGAAAAAGGAAGTAGCCAGAAATTAGGGGTAAAAAATAACTCCAACAATGGAAACTTTTATTGTTCATAGAGGATGACATGCGGGACCCATGAGCCAGCAGCTTCCTCAACGTTTCAAAGGCGGCATGGGATCGAAAGAAAAAAGGCAAGTGACCAAATATGAGGAGCCAAAAAAAATCCAAGAAAAGAAAGTTTTATAGTACATAGAGGATGACATGCGGGTCCCATTTTGCAGCAGCTGTATCACCGTTTGAGAGGCGGCAGGGGATCGAAAGAAAAGGCAAGTGACCAAATATGAGGTGCCAAAAATAATCAAAGAAAAGAAAGTTTTCAACGTTTCAAAGGCGGCAGGGGATCAAAAGAAAAAGGAAGTAGCCAGAAATTAAAAATAACTCCAAGAAAGGAAACTTTTATTGTTCATAGAGGATGACATGCGGGACCCAAGCGCCAGCAGCATCCTCAACGTTTCAAAGGCGCATGAGATCGAAGAAAGAGCAAGGTGACCAAATAGCAGGATGAAATAATCCAAGAAAAGAAATTTACTTGTACATAGAGGATGACATGTGGGACCCATTTTGCACAGGACCAAAAGAAAAATGAAGTAGCCAGAAATCAGGGGGTGAAAAAAATCCAAGAAAAGAAAGATTTCAATTGGGCTGCATCTGGACATCTGGGCCTTCGAACTATCCTGCTGGGCCTTTTGACTCGTACAATTTTAGCCCACTCCAAAACAGGGAAGTTCGGTTTTCTCAAAAAAACAGGAAAGTCCTATACTTCGCAAAACAAAAAACAAGGACACTCAACATATAAGTTTGTTTATGTAAAAATGAAGATTTAATTTATCCGTTTGCAATAGCTCAGAGGAAATACACTGTTTATTGTCTGGAAAATAATCAAGATATCACATGTTTCTTGTACGGGAGGGTGACATCTGGGACCCATGAGCCAGGTAATCTCAACGTTTCAAAGGGGATCGAAAATAAAATAAAAACTAAAAATCAGTTGGTAAAAAAATCCAAGAAAATAAAACATTTATCGTTCTGAGAGAGGATGACATGCGGGACCCATGAGCAGCAGCATCCTAACGTTTCCAAAGCGGCAGGGGATCAAAAGAAAAAAGGAAATAGCCAGAAATTAATTAGGGGTAAAAAATAAATCCACCAAAGGAAACTTTTTGTCGTTGCCTAATCGACGGTACCTCGGAGGAGGGATCCTCACGAGGGGGAGAAGAAGTAGGGGCCATAGGGCGGGTGCACACGAGGCGGTAGTTACCAGCTTCGGAACACCTGCACGATGACAGGGCCTACTGCTGCTTGTCTGGGGTATCTGGGCGCTTTCGCGTTGTTACAATTGTAGTTGTTGGACGTGCCTCTAGGGCTCCCAGGATCCGGCTTATAAGGCGCAGGATATAGGGTTTACATGGAGAGTCCCAGTTCTGGGTCGCTAACTACGTACAAGGTCTTGCCGTGTACGTCAAGGATCTGCCTTCCTCCCTACGTCACTGGATCCGGGTTCCACATGGGCCTCCATGGATCCGGGTTACTCCTGGGCCTCCATGGATCCGGGTTACTCCTGGGCCTCCATGGATCCGGGTTACTCCTGGGCCTCCATGGATCCGACTTCCTCCGATGGTCGGTTGGGATCCGGCTTCCCTATCCTGGGCTGGACTTCATCCTTTAGGATCAACAGCAACTGGGCTGCCCGGTGGGCCATAAGCCATCACCACCATCTGTGGGCCACCCGGGCTTGCCGGAATCGGACCATGTCGATGGTATACCTATGAAGTATATCCACAACAGTAGCCCCCGGAGTTCTCCAAGATTCACCGTTCTTCCATCCAGCTCAGCTTGCGCATGTATCTTCATCCTTTGGCTGGAACGAATAATAGAGAATCTTGAAGGACTCCAAACTTCATATCTCCAACCAAGTATTGGTCGGAAACTTCATGATCCAATGGTCAGATTCTTCGAAGACACCATCCAACGAGGTTACTCCACCTTGCCGGACGAAATTTGCTTATCTCTTCACGCCGTTGCGGAACCTTAAAAGATTCAAGCAGTTCGCCTATCTTGGCGCCATTTACGCGTGATTCGGTAAGTTGAGGTGGATCCGACTATCAAAGGTAGTTGCGGATCCGGCTGCAAAAATTGAAAGTGCGGATCGGCTACCTAAAGTGGAGAGTGCGGATCGGCTGCAAAAATTGAGTGCGGATCCGGCTACCAAAAATTGAGGTGCGGATCCGACTACCAAAAATAGGTATGGATCCGTCGGCTTGCTCCAAGGAGACTCGATGCTCAGAAACTTAGCCCCCAAGCGTCAAGGTGGAAATTTTTCGGTTAGTTGCTCCAAAGAGAACTTCATCGATGTAGCCCCCGAGCGTGAATTTACTTGAAAATCCGGCTTGGTGCTCTTAGAGTAGCTTTATCTTTATATGTGACTTAGGAATAGCGTAAATCCCAAGCATCTAGGCGGAAATTTCCAGCACTAATACTCGAAAGGAAACACACTTTTCACCTAAGATCAAACCGCAGCCCCCGAGGGTTGGTTCCGGCTAAGCATAGCGGAATCAAGACTCAAGTTGCTTTTCCAGCTGTGCACGCCATGGATCCGCCTAACCTTCTCTCATTGGATCCGGCTAGCTTCCCCTGGGGCTTCGCGCGGTGCTAGATCTGCTTGAAAACACCTTAAATCGAGGACTGTTGTACGTCCAAGTGTCATGTACCTGATACATAAACATAAAAACATATTTGTATTAAATTGTTTCTTTGATCATGTTCAACGAACAAATGTAAGGCGGAACAAAAACGGCCTTTGAACAAATGTTTTGAAGCTGAAACTATGCAGCGGTTGAACAACATAAAACTGTCAAGGCGAAAACAACTCGACTATCTTGAACAGTTAATGTAATTTATATGTTTTAAGCAAGTGCTGGTTTATCCGTTCTTCTGGTTTATATGCTTGACTTTTCGCGAGACGGCAAACTTTAAACACAGAACATCTGCTGAGGCGATAGCGCTTAATAGCGAAACAATCAAGAACCTCAGAAACAGAGGCCGGCTTTAAGTACCGAGATGTCACTACTAAGGAATCCACACATAAAACAACAGAAAACGTGTAGGCCAGAAAACTCAAGCTAACGCCCGAAGGCGGAAATTTTGCAGCGTACTGGAGCCTTAAGCGGCAAAAACAGTACAAAGTTTTTCACGAGCGCGCGAGGCAAATACGTGGAAAAGATACAATAACGATGAAAGCGGTAAAAGATTTCGAGATATGATGAACTTGATCTTAATCGCGGTCAAAACAATTAAATATAAATAAGAACTTAGCTGTTTTATGTGGGTCGCGACCGGCGTGGTGGAGACAAAATCCGTCTTGCGAGGTAAAACTATCGGCGGTGCTTAATCAACCATTGCAGTTAAAACCATCGGCGTAGCGTAAAGCCAGGCGTGGTAAGGTCAAGGCAATCCTGGCAGTGGTAAACACATGAGGAAGCCTGCTTAATCACTAGTCTCATAGCTCCTCCAACTCACGTATCAGTCGGAACTGTGGTCCCTCTTCTGTTGTGCATGCAGCAAAATAAAAATAAGAAAGAAAATAGTCTTTTGAGTTTTATTCACAGGAGATAAAGTGAAATGCTCGACCACTCAAACTACATTTGTGCTTCCGTTGTCGATCAGGATGAAACAGTCTTATCCTTGCCGATCATGGACCCGATGCGTCACGCTCTGAAATCATGCTAGATTTGAAGACGTTGAGTCCGCCAGCATGACTGTGATACAATCTAGTCTACTTTAACCATGACGACAATGCGGATCCATGATTTGCATGTTAGGCCGTGGTTTCTTGAGAAGCGTTACACATCGTGCGGTGCGGATGTATTACGCGGTGGTTTTGTAGGCGGGATAATCACCAAAATATGAGTCCGGATCAGCCACCAACAATTGGTCCTGGATCTACCTACCAAAATTTTTAGTATGGATCCGGCTACAACTCCTGAATGATTAAAGCTGCAAAAATAGGTATGGATCGTAATAAATATAGAGTCGTGAGGATCCGACTACCAAGCGACAAGGCGCGGATCCGACAGCCAAAAATAATTATGGATAAACTACCAAAATATGGAGATGCAGGATCAAACTGCAAAACCAAATTGCAATTTAGGTCTAAGGCGGATTTGCTGGTAAACTCAGCTCAAGATGGATATCTTTCTGGAGTTAAATCTGCTAAAGCGGCAATCATGCTTCATTGCGCCCGGTCGTTCCGTCGAAATTATGGTCTCGCCAGGATAAAAGAATCTTTGATCCATGATTCAAACCTCCAATTGCCGCATTTACGGTGGCGCCAGCGCCGTTGCCTGATAAAGCGGTACCTGCAGAGAGGATCTCACGAGGGAGAAAAGTAGAACCATAGAAGCCAAAATTACTGCGGGAGCGGTGGTCTGCCGAGTTACCCAGCCCGGAACACCTGCACGATGGCAGGCCTACTGCTGCTTGTCTGGAATTATCTGGTGGGCGCTTTCGCGTTGTTACAATGAGTTGTGGTGAACGTGAACGTGCCTCTAGGGCTCCCAGGATCAAGCTTATAGGCGCCACGGATATGGGGTTTAGCCAGAGTCCCTGGCCGGATTCGGGTCCGCCTAACTACGGTACAAGGACCACGTGTGCGTCTGAGATCTGCCTTCCTCCTCGTCGTACGAGATCAAGATTCCCATGGGCCCTCCGCATGGATCCGGGTTACTCACAGGCCCTCCATGAATCCCGGAATTACTCCTGGGCTCCAGTGGATCCGGGTTACTCCACAGGCCTCCATGGATCCGGGTTACTCCTGGGCCTCCATGGATCCGACTTCCTCCGATGGTCGGTTGGGATCCGGCTTCCCTATCCTGGGCTGGACTTCATCCTTCAGGATCAACGCAACTGGGCCGCCCGATGGGCCACACGCCACCATCACCATCTATGGGCCACCGGAGCTTGCAGGATCCCAAGCCTTGTCGATGACACACCCATGAAAATATACCACAGCCTTTCTGTTGTTCATAGAGGATGTGACATATGGGACCGACCTATGACAGCGTCTCATCGTTTCAAAGGAGACGGGGATCAAAGAAAAAGGCAAATAACTGATGGGGTCAAAAAATAACTCAGAAGAAACTTTTATTGTTAGTGAGGATAAACATGGGAGATGTGTTGTTGACTTATCAACGTTTCAAAGCGACATGAGATCGAAAGAAAAAAACGCAAGTGACCAAATATGAGCCAAAAATAATCCAAGATTTGTTGTACATGAGGGGATGACGTCTGGGTCCCATTTTCTGATATTGATCTCAATGTTTGAAATCGGCGAGATCAAAGAAAAATAAAGTAGCTAGAAATTAGGGGGTCAAAAAATCCAAGAAATGATTGATGGTATAGAAGTTGACATGCGGGTCCATGTGCCAACCAGCTTATCAACGTTCAAAAGGGACGAGGATCAAAGTAAGGCAAATAGCCAAAGATCGGAGGTGAAAAAAAAACCAAGAAAACAAACTTTTATAGTACATAGAGGATGACATCCGGGACCCATGAGCCAGCAGTTCCACGTTTCAAACGTGGCATGATATCGAAAGAAAAAGGCAAGTGCAGAGGAGCCTAAAATAATTCAAGAAAAGAAACTTCGATTGCATGAGGATGACGGGTCCCATGTTGCAGCAGCGGCCTCAACGTTTCCAAGGCGGCAGGGCATCAAAAGAAAAAGAAATAGACAAAAATCAGAGAGTGAAAAAAAACCATAGAAAATAAACTTTTATAGCACATAGAGGATGACATGCGGGTCCCATGAGCCAGCAGGGTCCTCAACGTGGCATGAGATCGAAAGAAAAAGGCAAGTGACCAAATACCAGGAGCCAAAAATAATCCAAGAAAAGAAAGTTTTATAGTACATAGAGGATGACATGCGGGTCCCATGAGCCAGCAGGTTCCTCAACGTTTCAAACTTGGCATGAGATCGAAAGAAAAAGGCAAGTGACCAAATATCGGGCCAAAATAATTCAAGAAAAGAAACTTCGATTGTACATAGAGGATGACATAAGGTCAGTGAGCAGCGGTATCACAATTTCAAAGGCGGCATATGATCGAAAAGAAAAAGGCAAGTGACCAAATATAGAGCAAAAATAATCCAAGAAAGAGATTTTATTATAATGAGGATAATCTTGGTCCCATTTTGCAGCGGTAGTCTCAATGTTTCCGAAGGCGTACAGACAAAAGAAAAATGAAGTAGCAGGAAATGGAAATTGAAAAAATCCAAGAAGAAGATTTCAATTAAAATTTTTAACATCGGACATCTGAACTTTGAACTATCTGTGCTTGGCCTTTTGGCTGTGCAATTTCATTACTCCAAACAGGAAAGTTGAATTTTCTAAAAAAAGCTAGAAAGTCCTATGTATGAACAAAAAAACAGGGAGATTTAACATACTCGGATTTGTTTATGCGCAAAAATAAATATTTAATTATCCAGAACTGAAATAGTTAGGGCGCAATACATTGTTGTTATGCGTAAAGACTCGTCAGATATCCTGCTTATCATTTTCTTGTCACGGAGGTGACCTTGAGGACCGCGCGAATAGCAGTGATAAATCAACGTTTTTAAAGCGGCGAGGATGGAAAGAAAAAATAAATAAAATACGGTGATAAAAATCCAGAAAAGAAACATTTCGTTGCAGAGGATGACATCGGGACCCATGAGCGTGACATCTCATTGTCCATTCATTGAGGTTGACATGTGGACCGGCGGGCCAGCGGCGTCTCCAACGTTTTAAGAGGCTATGGGTGATTGAAAGAAAAATAAACCAAAAATCTGTTGGTAAAAAATCCAAAAAAAGAAAAAGAAACATTTACCGTTCTGAGAGGATGATATGCGGGACCCATGAGGCAGCGAAGCATCCTCCAAGTTAAGCGGCGGAAATATCAGAGAATTAATTAGGGGTTAAAATAAATCCATCACGAAACATTTATTGTTCATGAGGTTAGCATGTGGGACCAAACTGCTATCACTTAGTGATATCTTCGTTTCGAGAGAAGCGGAGATCAAAAAAGAAAGGCAAATAGCCAGAAATTAGGAGTAAAAAATAACTCCAGAAAACTTTTATTGACCGTGAAGAGCATCGGGACCAGGCGGTGACTTATAGCGTTTCAAGGCAACATCGGACTCGAAGAAAAATGATGACAAAATATGAAGACAAGATAATCGAGAAAAAAAAAACTTTATTGTCGTAAGGGATGACATCTGGGTCCCATTTTGCAGCAGCGATCCAACGTTTCAAATGCGACTTGAGATCAAAAGAAAAAGAAAGTTGAGGAGGTTGTACATAGAGGGGGATGACATCGGTCCCATGAGTGGCCAGCTTACCCAACGTTTCCAAGGCGTGGAGGATCAAAGAAATAACTTAAATGAGAGGTGAAAAAATCATAAAGGGAGAGCTTTCTGGCACCAGGAGATGACATACGGTCCCATGAGCCGGCGGAGTTCCTCAACGTTTCAAACGTCGCATGAGATCGAAAGAAAAGGCAAAGTGAAAAAATATGAGGCCAAAATATCATTCAAGAAAAACTTTATCAGCACATAAGGGGATGACGTAAGTTCCCGCAGGCCGGCGGAGTTCCTCAACGTTCAACGTGGCATGAGATCGAAAGAAAAAGGCAAGTGCCCAAATATGAGGTGCCAAAAATAAAAAGAAAGTTGATTGCTCATAGAGGATGACTGCAGGGTCCCATTGACTTCAATGGTCTCACTTTGTTGAGGTAATGAGGATCGAAAGAAAAGGCAAGTGACCAAATATGAGGAGCCAAAATAATCCAAGAAAAGAAAGTTTTATGGTACAGGATGACATGCGGGTCCCATTTATGATAGTGATATACCCGTTTAAGGAAGCGGCGAGGGATCAAAGAAAAAAAATTGCAAAAATCAGAGGAGTAAAAAAAACCAGAAATGAACTTTTATAGTACATAGAGGATGACGTAGGTCATGAGCCTGGGTTCTCAACGTTCAGCGTAGCATGAGATGAAAAATAAGTGAAAAAATATAGAGACCAAAATAATTCAAGAAAAAGAAGTTTTATAAGTACGGACAGCATCTGGTCCCATTTAGCGACCCAGCGGTATCCCGTTTGAGGCGAGGATCAAAGAAAGACGGAAAGTGACCAAAATGTGCAAGGTGCCAAAAATAATTTGAAAAGAAAGTTTATAGTGCAGAGGATGACGTAAGGTCGATTGGGCAAGCGGTATCACGAATTTGAGAAGCGAGGGGATCGAAAAGAAAAAAGAACAAGTGACCAAATATAAAGTCAAAAAATCCGAAGGATTTTATAGTACATAGAGGATGACATGTTGGTCCATTTAGCGACAGCCAGTATCCGTTTGAGAGGCGTGAGGGGATCAAAAAGCAAGTGACCAAATGAGGTGCAAAAAATCCAAGAAAAGAAAGTTTTATAGTACATAGAGGATGACGTGGGTCCCATTTAGCAATGGTAATTATCACACGTTTGAAATGTGAGATCAAGAAAAAAGAGCAAGTATTAAATGTGGTGCAAAAAAAACTCCAAGAAAGAAAGTTGATTGCACATAGAGGATGACATGCTGTCTCATTTAGCAGCAGCGGTCTCAACGTTTAGGCGGCAAGGGATCAAAAGAAAAAGGAGGTAGCCAGAAATCAGAGGTCAAAAAAATCCAAGAATAGAAAGAATTTTGGTTCATGAAGATGACATCGGGACCCATGATCCTGCCCATCGTAACGCTCGATCGGAGAGCGTTGGGCAGGATCGCGATGGAAAAAAACAATACGGAGAGGAGGCTGCCATACGGGCTTTGTCCCTCGAGCGGTGCGGATTTACGGTCAGCTCGGCAGCGCGAACCGAGATTCGAGATGCCGTCCACGGAGCCACATACGCAGCGTTTTGGCCGCTTTACGTGGGCTGGGTGGCCTCAAAACGGAAAAAAAAGTTTTGACATGCACACGGAGGGACCCAAATCGTCGGCCATGGTACACGGCAACCACGGCGCGACTTCAACCGTCGGCCATGGCAACTTTTCTTATGGTAAGTTAAGTGTTTAGCTAAGTGAAGCTATGGTATCACCAGAGGTATCGGAACCGAGTAAAGAAGACAGGAGCTCTGATGAAGAAAGCATGTCGGCAAGGCGGGTCAGAATTCTCTTCGAGGTAGAGGACAAAGATGAGCTAAGCAAAGTAGCTTTAAACGAAGGCCTGAAGACAAAGAAGAGGATGACGAAGAAAGAAGCCGGAGGACGTCAGCCTCCCTGATTAAAGAAGACCCCGGCGTCACCTGATTAAAGTAACTTTGTCAAGTGGTTGTAGTCAAGATGCCCGTGGGGTTTCAACACCTGTAAGCCACCCTCTCCTATATAAGGAGAGGGGGCACTGCCTCATACGGGCGCGTGTCCACAGAGGAGATTAGACGATAGAACTTGTATCCAAAGAGAAAGATCTAGAGCAGAGTTCTTCCTTGTGTGTTTCTTCTTGTATCACTGCCTTTGGCTGAGTTCTTGAGGAAAGCATCCGGAAGTTCATCCCATCTAGTCGCAAACCCTCCCCCGAATCCTCTCCATTCGGCCCCAACTTAAGCCATCCCATGGCATCTATCTGTTCACCACAACGACAAAGATATCCCGATAAATTTGTGAGATTATTGAATGATTAAAGTTGGAGATTTTCCATGATTCTTCGATTCAAGCAAAATCTAAAGGAGACTCTGCAACATAGGCATCCCCAATGGAGTGCCGAAGATGAGTACAGTGCGTGTGGTGCCGTCGTTGGGAACCCCAAGAGAGGTGTGATGCGCACAGCGACAAGTTCCTCAGGATGAAACCAAGGTTTAATCGGACCAGTAGGAGTCAAGAAGCACATTGAAGGTTGATGGCGGCGGGATGTAGTGCGGCGCAACACAGTGAAACCGGCGCCAGCGTGGAACCTGCACAACACAACCAGAGTACTTTGCCCCAACGAAACCGTGAGGTTTCAATCTCACCGGCTTGCTGTAAAAAAGGATTAACCGTATTGTGTGAGGAAGATGATTGTTTGCGGAAAACGGTAGAACAAGTATTGCGGTAGATTGTATTTGAGTGAAGAAATTGGACCGGGGTCCACGTTCACTAAGTGTCTCTCCCCATAAGATAAATGACATGTTGGGTAGACAAATTACGATTGAACGATTGACAAATAAAAAGTGTAATCTGGCATACATATCATAGTAAATATAAATGAGGGATTTAATTGTTCGATAACGTCGTGACCGTGTCCAAAGTAACATCTATACCTAAAGTCACCTTGATTATCATCGTGAACCCCTCGATGTTAAGTTGCAAAAACCTTGGAACAATTGTTACATTAAGTGTAGTGCGTGATGTAATCAACAACTACATCCTTAGACATAGCATCAATGTTTTATCCCTAGTGGCAATAGCACAACACAACCTTAGAACTTTACATCACTTTGTCGGTGTCGATACTGACATGAACCCACTATCCGAGCATGATACTCCCTCTCTTGGAGTTACAAGCATCTACTTGGCCAGATCTAGTAACGGAAAGCATGCAAGATCATAAACAACCCATAAACATACTTTGTTAATCAGCATAACAAGTATTCTCTATTCGCGGATCCCAACAAGCACAACATATAGTATTAGAGATAGATGATCTTGATCATGATGGGCAGCTCACAAGATCCAATGACCAGTAGCACAATGGAGAAGACAACCATCTGGCCTACGCTATGGACCCATAGTCAGGGGTAGACTGCTCACTCATCACTCCGGACGACCATGGCGGTGTAGAGTCTCCGGGAGATGATTCCCCACCTCTCCGGCGAGGTGCCGAGGCGATCTCTTTGGATCCCGAGATAGGATCGGCGGTGGCGTCTCGATGAGGTTTTAGTGCTCGTGACTCTCGATACTCTTTGGGGGTTTAAATCACAGAGGCTATTTGGCGAAGGGCAGGTCAAGGCGACACGGGGCCCACACCATAAGACGTTAGCAGCCAGGGGGCAGCAGCCCTGGGATTGGCTCCCTCGTGGCCCCTCTTCGTCTCTCCTCCGGCTGGAAGCTTCGTGGAAAAATAGGCCCTTGGGCGGATTTCGACCAATTCCGAGAATATTTCGTTACTAGGATTTCTGAAATCAAAAACAGCAGAAAACAGGAAATGGCACTTCGGCATCTTGTTAATAGGTTAGTTCCGAAAAATGCACGAATATGACATAAAGTGTGCATAAAACATGTAGATAACATCAATAATGTGGCATGGATCATAAGAAATTATCGATACGTCGGAGACGTGTCAGCATCCCAAGCTTAGTTACGCAAGTCGGGCAGGTAAAACGATAACAAAGATAATTTCCGGAGTGACATGCCATCATAATCTTGTCATACTATTTATAAAGCATATGTAGTGAATGCAGCAATCAAACAATATATATGACATGAGTAAACAAGTGAATCATAAAGCAAAGACTTTTTCCATGAATAGCACTTCAAGACAAGCATCAATAAGTCTTGCATAAGAAGTTAACTCATAAAGCAATAATTCAAAGTAAAGGTATTGAAGCAACTCAAAGGAAGATTAAGTTTCGGTTGCTTTCAACTTATAATATGTATATCTCATGGATATTGTCAACATAGAGTAATATAATAAGTACAATAAGCAAGTATGTAAGAATCAATGTAGTTCACACAAGTGTTTGCTTCTTGAGGTGGAGAGAAATAGATGAACTGACTCAACATTGAAAATAAAAGAATGGTCCTCCATAGAGAAGAAAGCATCGATTGCTATATTTGTGCTAGAGCTTTGATTTTGAAAGCATGAAACATTTTGTCAATGGTAGTAATAAAGCATATGCATCATGTAAATTATATCTTATAAGTTGCAAGCCTCATGCATAGTATACTAATAGTGCCCGCACCTTGTCCTAATTAGCTTGGACTACCGGATCATCACAATGCATTGTTTTTACCAAGTGTGACAAAGGGGTACCTCTATGCCGCCTGTACAAAGGTCTAAGGAGAAAGCTCGCATTGGATTTCTCGCTATTGATTATTCTCAACTTAGACATCCATACCGGGATAACATAGACAACAGATAATGGACTCCTCTTTTATGCATAAGCATGTAACAACAATTAATAATTTTCTCATATGGGATTGAGGATATATGTCCAAAGCTGAAGAACACCATGGATCTTGGCTTTAGTTAAGCGGCCCAATGTTCTTCTCTAACATATGCATATTTCATAAGGTGGTAGATCTCTCTTACTTAGGACAAAATGGACATGCATAGCAGCTCACTGAAATTCAACAATGAATGGTTGATGGCGTCCCCGGTGAACATGGTTATACGCACAACAAGCAACTTAATAAGAGATAAAGTGCATAATTACATATTCAATACCACAATGGTTTTTAATTTGTCCCATGAGCTATATTGCAAAGGTGAATGATGAAATTTTTAAAGGTAGCACTCAAGCAATATACTTTGGAATGGCGGAATACCATGTAGTGGGTAGGTATGGTGGACACAAATGGCATAGTGGTTGGCTCAGTATTTTGGATGCATGAGAAGTATTCCCTCTCGATACAAGGTTTAGACTAGAAAGGTTTATTTGAAACAAACAAGGATGAACCGGTGCAGCAAAC